>PISX010008851.1:0-13553 GCA_004024625.1 Mellivora capensis | reverse complement strand
TTTTGGGTTCAGTTTGCACCTCTTTTTCCAGTTTCTCAGGGTGGAAACAGGTGTTTCATTTTCATCCATCTCAAAGTATTTTCTGATTTCCCTTGTGATTTCTTCTTTGAATCATTGTGTTCATTACTTTTTACATATTGTTGAATTTCCCAAATTTATTCCTGCTATAGATTTCTAATTTCATTCCTTTGTGGTCAAAGAACATACTTTATATGATCCCACCCTTTTAAATTTATTGAAGTTTGTATTATGATCTAACATATGGTCTGTCCTGAAGAATATGTACAGTTGATAACAATGTGCATTCTGCTGTTGTTGGGTGGCCTGTTCTACAGATGTCTGTTAGGTCTTGTGATTTATAGTGTTGTTCAAGTCTTCTGTTTCCTTGTTGATCTTCTGCCTTGTTGTTCTATTCATCACTGAAAATGAAGTTTTGAAGTCTCCATCTAGTTACCATTATCTGTTTCTCCCTTCATTTGTCAGCTTTGGCTTCATGAATCCAAGAGTTTTGTTGTTAAGTGCATGCATGTTTGTCATTGGTGTATCTCCCTGATGGATTCATTCTTTTATCATATTAAAATATCCCTTTATGTCTTTAGTAATAATTTTTATGTGAAGTCTATTATGTCTAATATTAGTATAGCCACTTCAGTTCTCTTTTGATTGTCTTTTTATGCTATATTCTCTCCCCCCCTTTTTACTGTCAACCTATTTGTGTCTTTAAAGTATTTCCTAGACAGAATATAGGTGTAGCATTTTCCAAATCCATTCTGCCAATCCTTGCCTTTTGATTAGAGTCTTTATGTTTAATGTAATTACTGATAAGGTAGGATTTATTTTTGCTGTTTGTCTTCTGTATATCGTGTCTTTTTGTCCCCCTGATTTTTTCATTATTGCTTTCTTTTGCATTAAGTAGATGTTTTCTCTTTTGAGTCCATTCTTGTTTTTTGGGGGTTTTTTTACTATATATTTTTAGTTATTTTGTTAGTGATTGCTTTGGAGATTACAGTGGCTTTCCCATTGAGAAAACTCTGAAACAGTTCAAATAATAATAAGCTTTACAGATGGAGCCTTTCCAAGGAGCTGCTGGATAAGCCAAATAGCGACAGTTGTCTGGAGAGAAAGCTTTTTTTTAGGAGCTCCAAACTAACTTGCTCTTCCCCTTCTATTGGCTATTAGACGAATTTTTACAGTTTCTGTGTTCATAAGGCTTCTGGTTTTCAGGGTTACTATAGTGCTGGGAAGAGAGAAATGGAAATAGGGCAAGTTAAAATACAAAGCTCACTCTTCCTGACAAGATTTGGCCATTTTTTTCTTGAATAAACACTCCTTAGGTTAATTTCCAGAATTCTGAAAAAGTTGATTTTGACAACTTTTACCAGTGTTCTCATTGCTTTATGGAGGAGCAGATCTTTGAAGGTCCTTCCTCTGCAATTCCAGAAATCCCCCATTTATAGATTTGATAAAATTAAGTAATTAAATTAAATAATTTAACTCTAAACAAAAACTCTTTGAGATCAAGTATCTTTTCTAATTCATTAGGAAATTGGTTGTTACAGGTATTTTTCTGTAACATGATATTTAAAAGATCTGAAACAAAATAACATGTTAAAAGTTATTAAAGCAGGGTAGTTGGTGTATGGATACTTGTTGTATTTTACATTTTATCATTGAAGGAAATTTTCAATAATAAACATAAAATAGTTTTTTAAAAATATATAATCAAGTGGCACCTAGGTGGTGCAGTTGGTTATATGTCCAACTCTTTGTTTTGGCTCAGGCCATGATCTCATGGTGGTGAGATCAAACCCTGCCTGGGGCTCCGTGCTCAGCATGGAGTCTGCTTGAGATTCTCTCCCTCTCCCTCTGCCCCTCCTGCTCCTGTTCTCGCTTTCTTTCTTTTTTTTAAGATTTTATTTATTTATTTGACAGACAGAGATCACAAGGAAGCAGAGAGGCAGGCAGAGAGAGAGAGTAAGGGAAGCAGGCTCCCTGCTGAGCAGAGAGCCCAACATGGGGCTCGATCCCAGGACCCTGGGATCATGACCCAAGCCGAAGGCAGAGGCTTTAACCCACTGAGCCACCCAGGCACCCCTCTCTCTCTCCCTTTCTAAAATAAATAAATAAATAAATCTTTAAAATAAACACACACACATATATGTGTGTGTGTGTGTGTGTGTATAGATATATAGAGATATATATAATCAAGACTGGTTCTGCCCACAGTCCTGAGGGAGCCCAAAGAAGGAACCAATGAGGAGGTCGTAGGAGAGGGCCTGAAGGTGCCACTAGATGTGGTCTACATTCACTCATTAACAGATATCATTAACTGCCTGCCAGGTACATTGGCAAGAGTCTGCACTGCCCTGAGGAGGGGTGCTCACTGTTTGTTGAAGGATTAGACAAGTAAGCAGGTGTGCATGGTAGAGCTCCAAAAGATAGCTAGGTGCAATGAGAACTTCCACAAAAGTAGGGCCCTTAGTCCTACTGGATTAAGCACCTAGCTATCTTTTTGCACCTAGCTCTCATTGCACCTAGCTATCTTTTTGAGAGCAGGATGCTTCTCAAAAGAGATAACAGCTCAACTCTGTAACAGATAAATAGCAGTTGATAGGAGGGTGTTTCATGCAGGGAAGAGTGTACTTGACAAGCAAGTTTTTAAAGATTGGAGCTCAGGAAAGAAAGTGAAAAAGGAGGCCTGAGAGTCACATGGGCCATGCTAAGGGTTGGGTTTAATCCCGTAGGCTGAAGGATTGAAGGATTTTAAGATGGGGAAATAACAGAGTGTAAGGGCAGCGAGTACAATGGTTATGGTCCCGGGCTCCCGAATCAAAGGCTGGAATCTAGCCTCAAATTCTGGTTCTAAAATTTTCTACTTTTGCAACCTTGGACAAGTCAATTATACTCTCCATGCTTCAGTTTCCTTCTCTATAACATGAAGATAATATTATCTATCTCATAGGCTATTCTCAGCTTTCATAAGTTCATTCATGTTAAGCACTTAGCATGGTCTGATGCTTAGCAATTATTAAGAAAATTCAAGCCATTTTCATGTAAAGATTAGATCATGTTTTAGAAGGATGGCTTTGACAGTGCTGAGGAAAAGGTAAAATGTGGGGTTGGGGAGACTGCAGGCCAGGAGACCCTTGGGCTGTTGGAGCACTTGAGGTGTGGGGTCAGGAGCCGTAGAGTCAGCATCCCGGGGAACCTGCTAGAAATACACATCTGGTGGGATGGGGCCTAGCAATCTAGGGTTCAGCAAACCCTCCAGGTGAATCTCATATGTGCTCAAGTTTGCAAAGCATTAGCAAATAGATGTTATATCCGTTTTACAGATGAAGGAACTAAGGCTCAGAAAGGCTAGGGTCCTTGCTCATGGCCACATAGCTATTATGTGGTAAAATGGAATCAGACCCAAAGCCAATGATTTTTTTTTTTTAAGATTTTATTTATTTATTTGAGAGAGAGGCAATGAGAGAGCATGAGCGAGGAGAAGGTCAGAGGGAGAAGCAGACTCCCCGTGGAGCCGGGAGCCTGATGCTGGACTCGATCCCGGGTCTCCAGGATCATGACCTGAGCCGAGGGCAGTCGTCCAACCAACTGAGCCACCCAGGCGTCCCCAAAGCCAATGATTTTAACCACTATGCTCTTCTTCTCATAGTTGGAAAGTGACTGACAGGAAAGGGAATATCAGAGACAGTAAAGTGATAGAATTAGCAAGACACCGGGTAATTAGCTATGGGCATAGAAGGAGGTGTCAGTATTGACTCCCACATCTCTGGATTTGGATTAAGGTTGATGCTATTCTCTGATTTAGGCTACATGAATGAATGAAGCAAGTTAAAGCAGTCAGTTCAAATGGGCCAGCATAAGCATCCCTGTTGCTGTTTGCAGCCACACTGCAGAGCGGAATCTGATACCCATCTCTTTTCCTATCATCCCTCCCACGTCAGTAAACGGGAATACATGACATCAGAGACAGAAAGGCCCTCCCAGATGGCAGAATGTTAGGAGAGGGTCCCCCAGCCCTGAGGCGGTCATTAATAAAAACTTATCAGGATGCTGACAGAATGCCAGTGTGCATGCCCTATAAAATTTTAATTAGTGAGATTATACTCCTTAACATGCAGCTCCATGTAATAACAGTAATCTTGATGAACTCTGGTCAGTGTGGATTCAGGGAGGTCATATGTACCAACGGAAGTCTAATTGATCACATTTAATGGATTTGTGGTTTTATATTACACTCAGTGTGCCCTTAAACACTTAGAGTGATCGTAATGCTCATTGGCTGTTTTGTCTCGACTCTAGGGTCAGAGCTAACACATACACAAACAAAAACCCTGACTATGAAGTCCGATGGCAACTCAGATGTGAAAGGGCAGAGGTGGGTTTGAAGTCTCATGCACAGGGAAATAGCACTATGGAGTGCCCAGTATGCCCGATATTTTACATAGGTTATCTCCTTGGATCCTCTCAAGCACCCTCTAAGGTATCTGTGGGAAAGAGCGAGACTTAGTGAACAAATGAGGAGTTGAGTCACGTAACTAGTAAGTACGGAGGTAAGACTTGAAACCACTGCCCATCTCACTCCAAAGTTCATATTGTTTCCATTAATCATGTCAGAATGGAAGCACTTTAAATATGGCCTGATATGGATGTCATAAACTTTAGATAAATAAGCTATGTAAAAGCACTTGAAAACTTTGGGAAGAAAGCTGTATGTAGGCAGGGTATTTTTGACTATTACCATTAGAAGTAGTATCTGAAAATATAAAAGATGCTTCTAAATAATCTCTAAAAGTACATTCTCATTAGCCCCCCCAAAAAGAGGATTTTAATATATCACCATTTCCTCTTAACTTTGCTGTTTACCTCACCCTGCAGGAGCTCATTTTTATACATACCACTTTGTGAGAACCATCTTCCCTTCTCCCATCACCCTTAACATCCTCACCCCATGGAAATGCTTCTCTCCTTACTATTCTGCTATGATACAGAACAGTTCCAGGGAGAGGAATCAAAAGAGGGAGCTTTAAGCTCTCTGCCTCCCTGATATCAGAACCCTTACCACCCCTACCCCTCTTCTTCCCCCATGGCCTTCTCAAGATCCTGAAAACCACAGAGAAAAGCCTGAGCCCAAGCTGGACCACAGAATCTTAGGAAATTCTCTTTTTTCTTTCTTTTCTTTCTCTCAGGGCTACCTGGCTGCTTAGAGCTGATATTCCACTTAGTGAAAGGCATAGGGTTAGAGGGTGTCAGGAAGGCTTTCAGCAGCGTGGATCGGAAAGAGCAGGGTTTTCTAGACTTCTTTCCAGTGTTTGCTGTTTTTCTGTGCACATGTCTTCTGCGGGCTGCCCCCTGCCTGGTCTATGGGGAGGGGAGAGGCTCTGATGAGCTAGTGCCTGCAGGAGTCTGCTGCTGGCCACTCAGGATGGGGCTCCGTGTTGGCCTTACCAGGCTGGCCGCTAGGCTGCTTCCTCGTGGTTTCCAGAGCCAGGTTCACAGGTGAGCGTTCTGCTGGAGGCCTGGGCAGAATCAGAGCTTTCTGGGGACTCCAACCCTGTAGCCATGCACTGGAGAGTAGACTTCCCGAAAAAGCAGCTTGCCCACCAGTGAGCGGGCCAGCCTTGGGGAGACCTGGGTGGCGAGGGATGGCTTCCCCAGGATACTCAGCACTTCCACAGGCGCTGTTAGGAAGTGAAGTCCCGGTGGCGCCGGTCGCCAGTAATAGTTGTGGGTGGCCACGAGTGAGCCACTGGAGGGAATGGCTGCAATGCTGTCACTTGGGGGCGGGTGGAAACCTCGGCGCAGGATCACTGGGGATGGGGATGGGGATGCTAGGCCACAGAGCCCATTTGCAGAGGCGACTGTGAAGGCTGCTCCATGATAGAGGTGCCCTTAGGGAAACTCTTGACCACCTGCTTGCCAGAACCATGGGAGCACACCACGAGCTCAGACAAAATCCTACAGACTCAATCCTGTTTTTTCTAGTAACCTCTCCATCATTTCCCAGTCATCAGTCTCCTGTCATCATTACAGTCACATCTCTTATCAAGAGAGGCAGAAGTGGGAATTTGGGTCTTTAGAGGACCACTTCTAGATGGGTCCAGGCTTCCAATATTTTTGATTCCAAATGTGTTTTTCAAAGTTTTCTCTAGGTACAGTAGCCATAATTCAAAATCCTAAATTACATGAAACGAGATGAGGTCCCTAATGTACCTATTATATTCTAATCACAGCACAGAGTACAGAAACAACTTCCTTTGAGCCAAAAGGGAAGGTTTTCAGAGATCCTTCCTTTGGTATAATCGACTAGACCTTACAAGAGGAATGGGATGTTAGACAAGACCCCTAAGTAGAAGAACAGGGATGCCTGAGTGGCTCAGTCAGTTAAGCTTGGGATCAAGTCCCATATCTGGCTCCTTGCTCAGCGGGAAGCCTGTTTCTCCCTCCGCCCTCTCCCTGGCCTCTGCACACGCGCTTTTGCTCGCTCTCTCTCCTTTCCTCTTTGTCTTCTCTCCCTGACTAATAAATAAAATCTTAAAAGAACGAAAGAAAGAAAGACAAGACTTCTAAGTAAAAGAACAGAAAGAGAAGGTCTTGGGCAAGTAGACTTCACCCTGAAGACTGCCCCCTGCTCCTTCTTCCTGAAACAGGCACCAGAAATGATTCACTCTCATCCTGTTTCATTGCCTTTGTAAGCTGCCCCCAAGACCAGATGACCACTAAGGTCCCCTCCAGCAGAAATCTAGTCCGGTCAGAGGCTTGTATTTCTGAGAGGTACAAAGGAAGATTCAGATGTCCTTTATCTGTCTGAGTAGGCAAGCGGTCGGGTGCAGTTAAGGCAGAAAGTTCAGAAAGACACCACAGTTGCAAGCTGGCCATAGGGGTTATGGTGGCCTTGTGGTGAGCCGGAGGGAAAACCACAGAGAAAAAACCATTATTGAGCAACAGCTATGCACCATATAATTTCTTCGGTCTTGTTATATGCTGTGGAAACCAAGAGAGCTTTGGTCATTGGCGTGAAGGTATCTAGCTAGACTGTAAAGCTAGGTAGCACGACCTAAAGCTCAGGTTCTTTCTGTCATGCTCTGGCAGAACAGCTCTGTGATGGCAGCCATGTGTTCTGCATCCTGAAGCAGAAACAGAAGCAGTCTGTGATGTTCAGCTGATTCCGATCATCTCCTGATGGTGCTGTTGAGTCCCAAACAACTTTTCTGTAGAGGTCACGGGAGTGTGAAATAGGACAACAGGGGTGCAGTGGTAGCATCTGCCTCTGCCTGGGGGGGAATGCGGAAGAAAATCATGGTCTAACAGAGCTGAGCTTTCTACCTTTTTGTCTCCCTCCTGCCTCCCATTTTCCCCCAACTCACTTTATGTCAGGACTTGAACCCAAGAGGCCAACTTTAAAATTGCTTCCTTTTTTTTTAAAAAAACGACTTCCTTTTAATAGTATCAGCAGATTTAATCAAGTGGTCAAAGTGGAGCCATTTCCTTTTGCCCTAAGTGCCAGTAATGAAATTACCTCCATTGTGTCCTGTTAGGGTTGAGTATGCATTCCAGTTTTCAAATAGAGATCCTACCCTCACCTTGGTTCATTGTTCTGTCACCCGATAGGTCACCCGAGTAATTTGTGAACACCCAGACTGACTGCAAAATTGTTTACAAGGGCTAGCCTTATACATAAATGGAGTTAGCATCACCTACCTGATATACTCTGAAAAGCATAAGGAAGACTTCCTTACTCAAATATGTATACATGGATCTATAGATAGAGATCTCCTACTACCATGAGACATTCCCTGAAAGCCTGACCTCGTATTACTAGATCAAGTTGCTGTTACTTGGTGTTCACCCAACACTTAGGGTCCTCACACCAAGATAATGGGAACCTTACCTCGGAGGGGATAGATGTAGAAAGGGAAGGGGTGGGAGTTGATTTTGGAGGCTTGAAGCATTGCTTGTGAAGAACAGACACGAGTAGAATCCCTCAAGAGACAGAAAGCTTTAAAGTACTGGGTGCTGAGGTAGGTGGTCACCCCCCTCAGCCCGTGGAGAGGAGATAGAGTATGAAACCATTTGAGACAAAACCAGACCATCTCACATTTGTGCCGGAGCTTGGTTCTGCTCACTGAATAGATGAGTAACCTCAGAAAAGTAGTGGTGGCCAGTGCAGAAAGCTCTCAAACCTGACGTGAAACACACAGTTTTCATGGTTGCAAGGTACACGAGCCTTTTGTTGAAAGAGGAAAGAGCCAATTTTGAGAGACGTCACCTTTGTTCTTAAGTCTCTAGAAGGTGGTTTTGACTTGTCTTCAGAAGTGCTGAGAGCTTTGTTTCATTGTTTGAAAGGAAGATACTTACAGCTTCTTTTTGTTTTTGATATTAGAAATACTTGCTGAGCAATGAATAAAAAGAATAAGAGATATGCAGGATTAAGATGGCATGAATGGGAGAAGTACGGGGCTAAAATTTACCCACGTCAGAATGATTGGCTGATTTCCCAACTAAATAAAATTTTTTCACGTAGGAGTATAAATGGGGGATTCCGGCTACAGACATTACAGCGACTCTGCAGATTGTTTCAGTCTTCCCAGCTCCAGAACATTCCTAATAGATGGTTTTGCTGTCTTTAGGACATAGTTCAGGTTTGAACACGTTAGTTCTTTTTTGCAATGCTTTCCAGTTTATAGCCTAATATATTCAAAAAGAGTCACGGTAGCCGAGCCAGCTGATTTCAACATTTCTTGGTTGTCTCCAGTTAATGGGTTGCACATGTGCTATCCTCTTTTATTTTTATCGCCAGAAACCACAGAAATAAAGGGGGAAACAGTATCCCAGGAAGTCTGAAGCAAGTTATTACTCAGATTTACTAAGAAAGAGAAAATCAGAATCTACTTTGACCGATTCAGTCTTAAATTCAGAACTACTTTTGGGGCAACATTAATGTCCAAGTTGGTGACCTTTCTGCCTTTTTGTCTCCCTCCCACAAAAGCAGAGCACATCTTCCCTAATCATCCTCTTCATACAGTATACCTACTTACTTGACGTATCTTTATTGATAAGTTCTTCACTTCTGCAGAATGGCTAATTATAAGTGTATAAATGGAAAGCAGTGGTTCCAGTGTGTGGGGGTTGAAGTCCCATCTTCTCCCTTAACACCTGTGTGACCTTGGGCAAATTATTCTTTGTTTGGATATTCCACATTTGGATGTTCCACTCTCCATACGATGGGAACATTGAGAGTTTTATTAATAGAATCGCTGTGAGAACTATGTGAATTAATGTGTATCCGGAACTTAGAGCAATGCTTGGTACAGAGTAGTGCTCAGTAAATGTGAGCTGTTTTTATTCTCTCTGGGTAAATAGTGAATTTTACATATATAGTCGTACAGTTTGATAAAGCCAAGCCAGGTGCTGTGCAAGACATTACAGAGCTGTGAGGGAGTTTTTGTTGCATAGCAAGCATTCCTTCATGTTTATCTGGGTGGTTTTTTTTCTCCTCTTTATTCATGTTACCATCGGTCACCAGTCAGGGCATTCTACTTGTGTTTAATGCTGGAAATTCAAGGGTTCTTTCAGAGCAGAGATCCATGATTTTAAGAGATTCCCATTAAATCTAAAAAAGTATGTGACAAGTCCATTTTCCCTGCCAAGAATGTAAGTGGCTTCTGTGAAATCCCATGTGACTGTATTTCTTTTTTTTTTTTTTTTAAGATTTTATTTATTTATTTGAGAGAGAGAGAAAGAGAGCACACATAGGAAGGGGGAGGGGCAGAGGAAGAGGGAGAAGTAGACTCCCTGCTGAGCAAGGAGCCTGATATGGGGCTTGATCCCAGGACCCTGAGATCATGACCTGAGCCAAATGCAGGTGCTTAACCAACTGAGCCACCCAGGCTTCCTTATGTGACTCTATTTCTTGATCTGATGAGGATTAGTTCTCTAGGAAGTCCCTCATTTTTTAATCCTAAAGGAAGTCAGTATTCAAAGTAAAAATCCCTTAAAAATAATTCTTCATATTCTGATCTATGCTTTGCTAGTTTCGATTTTTATTTTCTGATAATGGTAACCATTAGCAAACATTTACAGTGATGGTTTTAAAGATATGCCCGCATATTCCTTGATGCTTGTTCCCTCAAGAGGTGGAGCTTAATTTATCTCCTTTTTGAGTGTGGGCTGGACTTTGTAAGTCCCTGCTAGTGACTGGAGATGGTGGAATGAACGGACGTCATGTCTGATACTAGATTATAAAAAGACTGTGGCTTCTGTCTTGGGTGTCTCTAGTACTCTCCCTTTGTTTCTTGAATCACTTGCTCTGAGTGAAGTCAGGTGTCATCATGAGGTAGCCTGGGGAGTGGGAAGTCAGCTGCCATGTCATGAGGACACTTGGGCTACCATTGGCAAGACCCACAAAGTGAGGACCTGAAGCCTGCCAAAAGCCATGTGAATGAGCTTGGAAGAGTCCCCTCCCTTCATTGAGCCCCAGACGACTGACAGCTTGACTGCAAATTCATGAGAAGCTCTGAATCCCAACCACCGAGCTAGACCATTCCAGGATTCCTACAGAAGCTGTGTGAAATAATAAATGTTTTAAGCTGCAGTCATGATGAATGAATCTATCTTGTATCCATCTCTTCAGCAATAGGCTAATTCACACTGCCTCACATAATTTATAGCAGAAGGCCAGTTATAATTTGTATATAACAATAAGTGTGGCCAAGCGTTTTATTTTTCTTTTAAAAGCAAAATTGACTCTACCTGACACCTTTTCATTCTTTATCATAAGTACATCTTCTTGGTTCATATTATAATTCAGTCTCTCCTCTTTAGTAATGAGCCTGACAATCATGTGAAAATTTTTCCATATTCTTCAGTGGTTCTGCCTCTGATCACTCAAGGAGAAGAGCCAGCCCCAAAGACTCCCTCTGGAAAAATGATCCAGGTTCTTGGTGCTCTGCCCTGTTACAAAGCAGGGTAACTGAATGGGGAAGCAGTAAGGAGAAAGCATGTATTTTTTCCATCTGAAGCTATCTTAGTATTGGAACTTCCAAGGTTCAATTTCTCTTAGAATTGTATGAAGCTCATACCTTATCATATTTTAAATTATTATACATAATGTACACCATTTGGCAAATTTAGGTAGAAGGCATTGAGTGAACCTGCTTCCATCTGGAGTCTGAATTAAATAATCTTCTCAAATATAGATACTAAAATGTGGTTTCTGCAAGTCTTCGGATCGTTAAAAGTTGACTTCCGGAGGGGCGCCTGGGTGGCTCAGTGGGTTAAGCCTCTGCCTTCGTCTCAGGTCATGATCTCAGGGTCCTGGGATTGAGCCCTGCATCGGGCTGTCTGCTCAGTGGGGAGCCTGCTTCCTCCCCCTCTCTCTTCCTGCCTCTCTGCCTATTTGTGATCTCTCTCTCGGTCAAATAAATAAATAAAATCTTTTAAAAAAAAAAGTTGACTTTCAGAAAGGTGGTCCTAAATCTCAGGCATCCAATATTCCCTTTGGAAACTAGGTATAAATCTACCAGGTTTGGGTCTAGGTTGGACTGTTCCATCTGTGTACACTCTGGAAGGCCATAAGAGTTTGCTAGAGTTCGTGATCATGTTTTGAAAAGTATTAGCTGGCTGGTTCATTGATATTTAGTGAAATACGTTCTTTTATCTCTGGATAACCCTTTACTTTCTTCTTTATATTATTTCTTTCATGGAGTGACAGTTCAGTGTTTTGTAATCAGAAACTTTCAGTACAATACATAGTTTTATAATTATTTCTAAATTATAGCCTTAGAAATTTACTTCTTAAATAATGCTAAGACACTCCTCCCGCCCTTTATTAAAACTCCTCAACTGAATGTCAGTCAGCCATTATAACAAAGGACTGATATAACATGTGTTTTTAATTTAAGATCCCAAAGGCTGGAAATTTCCCATTGTATATTCATTTAAATTTGCAAGCAAGCAAAAGCTCTTTAGAAGGTTAAATACGTAAACTGAAAATAGAGCAAAAGAAAATCCAGTACAGTAATTTACTATCTCCAGTGTGGAAATTGGGCACTATAGCATATGGTCAAAGCTTTTACTATTAATTAGGTAATCACAGAAAATTCCATATGGATGATTTGTGAACATTCTAAAGTCAGGCTGGGAATTTGCTTCTTTATCATGTTTTCTTTCTAAACACAATTTTCTTAAATTGCTTGTGGGTCCATATTCATATTTACAACTCGGTGATTTTTAAGAGCTTTGACATTTCCTAATGTCACTAATTTCCATATTAAGATTTGACATATATTTGGACTCATGTTAACTCAGATGTCCTATCATCATCACATGAAAAGAATATATGAAAAATCTTTCTCGAGTGTAGAAAAGGAAAAAAGATCCCCTTTCATTCACTTCCTTTACCCCTACTTCCCCCACACACGTACACACACATACGTGTACACATATATACATGTACACATATGGTCTGAGCATTCCTCCCACCAACTTTTTCCACTAACTCCTATTCATCCGTCCAAACTCAGCTCAAATATCTTCTCAAACCACTGCAAGCAGGTTGCTGTGCTCACCTCTCTCAACCTCAAATGAAAGAGAAGTGTTTTTCTATTCTTTCCTCTCTGGCACCCCACTAAACTGTGACTTCTTCACCACGTCTTTTGTTTTTGAGTCCCCAGTCCTATCACAATGCCTGGCAAGGAGGGACAGTATATCTGAAGATATTTATAACCAGAAAGTGCCAGTGAAAAGCTTGCTAAATGAATGAATAACTTCAGCCTCCAGGCTAGCTCACAGATGAGTTCAGAGGCTCTATATGCATCATTTGTAAGCTCAGCCAGAGCAGCAGAAACTCAGCAAGTCAGAGAAGAGGCCACCCTGGTGTTTAGAGGTTCTTCAGGGGCTGTATGAGGCCAGACCAACGTGGGAAACCACACGCTGGGGTGCCCTCCCACCCCACACCCCTGTTGCCTGGCAGTTTTGAGCTGTCTATGGGCCAGGATGAGCTCTGCATGAGCGAGCCTCCTGCAAACATTTTGCCTATTCAGGAACTCCAAGAAGTGAAGTAGGCAAAGAGAAACATTCCCCCTGTGGGGCTCTAAACAAAATCCAATTACATGAATCATACTTCATGTTTAAAAACCTTGTTTTCTGTTCAAGCCAGAGGTTGGCTTCATTACATTGGCCCGGAACACAGACTGGGTGACAGGTGAAGAAACTGCCTTCAGAAGAAGCCAGTTCGGCTTGGAATGGATCCAAGAGAGCGATGGGGATGTGTGAAGCTTCACCCCTCGCAGCCAAGCAGAGGGAGGGCTTTCGGGGGATGCTGGGAGTAGAGTGCAGATAAACGGACGGGGTGCCCCTTGAGCTATTCTGATTTTCAGTTCAAAAGATGTTGCCAGCAGTTCACATATAAGAAGTTAGGTCTCAAGAGGGGATTTAGACCTACTTAAAGCACAGTGTTCCCTGTTTCTTTATAGAATCTCTTCTTCTTCTTCTTACCTGACCTGGCCAGCTCATTGATCAGTTATGTTCCTGAGGCTCGTGCC
>PISX010008850.1:0-79229 GCA_004024625.1 Mellivora capensis | reverse complement strand
CCTGCTAGCTCTGCGACACTCAGACACCCTTCTGTGACCCTGCGGGACCTGGGGCCACGCTGACCCCGCGTGGGCTTCACCCCAGTTTAGCCTCTGGAGCGATGTCCCTCCGTGGAGCAGACTTTTAAAAGTCCCGATTTAGTGCTCCGTTGCTCCGCCGCTTGCCAGGAGCCGGCCCCTCCCCCGCGGTCTATCCTCCCGTCGCTTTCGATTCACTTCTCCGCCGGTCCTACCTTTCAGAAAGTGGCCGATTTTCTGTTTCCAGAATTGCTGTTCTCCCTCCCCTTGATCTCCCGTTGGATTTGTAGGTGTTCGCAATGGTTTGATAAGCTATCTAGCTGATCTCCTGCTACCTGATGTCGTCTCAGCTGCTACTTCTCCGCCATCTTGCCTGAATCACCCTGTTGAATATTTACTATGCATACAGCAGTGTGGGAGAATTAAAGAAAGCTAAAATTCTTCACCTTTGTTGAGTTAGCAAGATGTAAATTATAATTCATGAGATATGTAACAATTCGATGAAAACTTTCAAATGAGTAATATGTAAGGTAAATGTTCTATCACCAGTTTTATAAAACAAGTTATAATAGCTATTAGCACAGTGTTTCATTAATAAAATGCTGGTGATTATGCTGGAAAAAAACCCCATCATAATAACTGAGACATAAATTTAATGGTCTTCATTGACTTAAAAATTACAAGATTTTTTCATTATGTAGCATTCCCTTTGGTGATAAAGGCTATTTCTGGTCAAGATTAGCAATTATCCATTGCAAAAACTGCTTTTAGCTTATGAAAAATAATATGAAAATTTCTGCCAGAATGTTAACATCTACTACAAAACTTTTTTGAAAAAGTGTAAGATATGCTTTGATTGCAAAATATGTTTTACTATACTCCACTTGACCCTAAAACTTTTAACATCTAAAATTAAGTCATGACTAGCCAGATCAATTGTGCTATTAGTCTCATAGAAGTTTATTATTCAGGATTTGCCACATTGAATTAATACTATTATTTAACAGTAAATTATTAAGAGACTATACAACACATAGAAAAAATTGTCATGTTAAATGATCTAGAGAGGCTCCATAGCTCAGGGGTTAGATCACTGGTCTTGTAAATGATCTAGAGATGGGATTATTGGGTTTCTGCATTGGAGAAGACACCAAGATGTAGTGCCCAGACAAGAGGCTCTTTAGACATATTATCTTAACAGTTTACACGAAGGGAATATAAATGGAAGATACACTGCAGAATAGATCAACCATGATCCCATGACTAAATTCTGAGTAACTGTAGCATTCTTTCTTGCTCAACATTTCTTTTGCTGGTCCACTTAAATGGCTCTCTGAAAGGAAACAGTCTGTTAATGTCATTTTTCCAGGTAAAAATAGATGGAAAAGAATAAATATTAATTATAACAGAAAACAAAAATAAATGAGAACTTATTCCAGAGAAAATGATTAAGATAAGAAAAAAGTTCATAAAATATAGGTCAAGAGAGGATTCTAAACCAAGGGCAAGTAATTTGATTTTGATTCTGAAAGAAAATATTTAATGGGGAAAATTGAGAAAATGAGCAATAGGTCAAATGCTCTTATCGGAATCATACTTAGAGTTTTGTGATATTTGTACAACAGAAGATTTCTGTGTTCCACTAACTGGCTCATTTGCTAAAATAATACATGTTTCACAAAATGAATTAGAATTCATTTAGTGTTATGCTGATGGTTATAATAGGATTTGAGCTTATAGAGTTAAGTAAAGTGACAGGAGCTCTGGACTCTAATATTTATAACTAGAATAATCAAATTCTAATACTACTAAAATCAGAACATTCAATTTCTCCAATTATGAGATTAAATTGAACAGAAGAATGCAAATAGAGATGGAAAAAGAGGTGCACAAACACTATAAGAGATTAGGGAGAATTGAGAAATGCAGCTATGAGGAGGGAGAAAAAAGAAATCACAAAACAGAGGAAGCCAAAATTTTTAAAAGGTACAGGATTTGGCCCTGATAGGTGAAAAATCATTGCCATTTGTTTTTTTGAATGGAAGATTAAAAGAAAATGTAAGTAAGAAAACTCTTCCTGAGGAAGGTACCAGAATTTTTTTAATAGTGAATTTTGTTCCTTCCATGGACTTCAATATTTACACTGAAATATTAACAAACATCCCCTCCCCCTCAGCATATTCCGAACAGCTGGAGCAGCATTACAGAGTGAAATAAAAGCGTTCTGGGTTCTTTACACGGAAGACCGACTTAGTTCTGCCATATGGATTCATTTAGGTCAACACCACATATTTAATGTGCCTTCAGTTAATCTTGTCATATTGATTGCTTTTAGAGTAATATAGGCCTACTAACTACTAGTAAAACTTAATAATGAAAGAAAACTCCAGTTTACTAATGAAAACCTAAAAATGAAATTAAAATTAAGATAAAACTATTACTTTTATAATAAACAGCCATTAAAAATATTATTGCCTTAGTAATAGTTCATTCAAAATGTCAACAAAAGCCTGTATGTTTCACTTACCGATACAGTTAGGTTCTCCCAAATTATGTCAGAGGCAGAAATATTGGACTCCCTCCATTCCTTCAATGTATCATTGCTAGGATTATGTGGTTCTACACAGTTACACCTGAAAAAGCAAAACAGTGTCTTCTGTGAACTAAGTATCTTTTTGTAACTTTACTCAAAATCAATGTGTGATGGGTTCTTCTTTCCCAGTCATAACTTCACCCTAAACTCCAAGACACAGTATTTCCAGAAAGCAGAATAGATATATTCTCAGGACATTAGACTACCCTATAGTATTTTCTCTAATGAAAGAGATCATTCCCCTTCTGTCTCAGTGACAGGAAATTCTTAAAAGTGTGGGTTAGAGCCCAGGGCTTTGGGGGCCTTTGAAAACAAGGATGCCTTCTAGCTTTTACCATGACAATTTGCACCTAAATTATAAGTTATATGGAAAAAAATGAAAAACATCCAAACCTATTTTTATATTTATTTATTTTTATTAATATTATACAACCAGGGGTGCCTGGGTGGCTCAGTGTATTAAAGCCTCTGCCTTCGGCTCAGGTCATGATCCCAGGGTCCTGGGATCGAGCCCCACATTGGGCTCTCTGCTCTGCAGGGAGCCTGCTTCCTCCTCTCTCTCTGCCTCTCTGCCTTGTGATCTCTTTCAAATAAATAAATAAAATATTAAAAAATATATTATACAACCATATCAATTAAAGTTGTAGTTGCTTAATCTGTATTCTAAATTTATTTATTTATAATTTTGCAAATCCTAGATATTTTAGGATATACTAGTTTTTGTGATGAATGACAGTGTTATTAAGAAAATCAACACATAAAAGTTTTTTGAGTACCTACCACATAGAAGGTAACATAATGAATGCTGGATGGGCATAAAAGCAGAGACAAAATGCAAGAGTTGGGCAGAGTGGTATTATTACATAATAGAAAGCAGTTTTTGCCTTCATGGTTCTTTATAACTTTATAAATAAGTCAGAAGAAGATATCAGCAAAGATGACCAACAGATTAATGTTCTCAGATGTTAACCTCAATTTACAGTTTCCAAAAATTCATTCATAAACTATTTGTCCTTCAGAAAGCATTTTCTTACAGAAGCATTTTATAAAAATCATGGTTGGGCACCTAGATTAACCCGTATACAATGCATAACTTAAAAGTTAGTTGGACTGCTGTTTTAGTGGTATTCTTTAAACTGTAGGATCTAATTACCATTACTAACATTATTTCTATAGAAAAATACCATACAGTTTCTACTTGGTAAATCCCTGTGCTTAAGCAATAGTCTCTCTTGTGTCTTCTACCTCAGTAATTTGGTCAGCTCTTCCTTACACCATTCATTCATGCTTCAAAGAATATTGAGGGTTTATTAATGCAAGAAACTCTATGTTACTTGTGCAATACAAACAAACATCCTTCCTTCTCTTACTAAGGAAAGTTAGAAGATTCTTTAGCTGGGCTTACTTGGGACTGGGCCTCTAATAAGGTAAAGAGTTCAAGTGAGAAAACTGGTGACAAGGGTTTTAAGAGATAGGATATGGAAGCATTAGCTACTAGGGGCAGCTACAGTGACCTCCACAGTAGCAGAGAGAGAAGCTACAGCAAAAGAAAAACAGAGGAACCTGAGATGCAGTAATAGACATACATTAATGCAATTTATTTAAAACTATGGGTTCCTAAGTCCCAAACTGGCTATACATAAAGCTCTGTTCTTTCCTGGCTGCCTGGCCATGGGAAGATCATTCAATCACTCTAAATATTGGTTTCCAACTGCAGTAAAGGACTGTTCAGTAGAATCCCAAAGAGGGTCTGGACTAAAACAAGGGCTCCTACTAAACAAAGAAGTGTAGTAAGAGATGAAGCTGAAAATGTGGAAACTAATTTAGAGTCTGACTATATACTCTTGATCCCAGAAATCTTCCTTCTACTACTACATATAATTTATCCCTTCTCCAGAAAAGTTACATTTCCTCCAACAGAAAGAAGGCTAGAATCCCCCAGAATCTCCAGTCAGGCTGATTAATAAGGTCTTCTGCTGTACAAAGCCAGTTCATAAAGACTAGGAGATGTGGCTGTTATTTCAGATGTGTCAATTCCACCACAAACTAATGAGACACATGAAGAAACAGGGAAAAATGGCCTAAACAAAGGAACAAAATAAATCTCCCAAAACTCATCTTAAAGAAGTGGAGGTATATGCATTACCTGACATAAAATTAAAATAACCATCACAAAGATACTCAAAGAGCTTAAAAAGACAATGCACAAATAAAACAAGAATATCAAAAAAGAAATGGAAAATACTAAAAAGAGTCAAACAGAAATTTTGGAGCCGAAAATACAATAACAGACGGAAAAATTCTCCAGAGCAGTTCAACATTAGGTTCACTCAAGAAGAAGAAAGAATCAGTGGACTCAGAGACAAGTCATTTGAAATTTTCCAGTCAGAAAAACAAAAAGAAAAAAGAATGAAAAAGAATGAAGAAAGCCTAGGAAATGAACTAAATACCATTAAACAGACCAATCTAGATATTATGGAAGTCCCAGAAAAAAAAAAAAAAAAGAAAGAGAATAAGGAACAAAAAAGCAAACTTAAAGAAAGGGGAAGGAAACTGACATTCAGATTTAAGAAGTCCATAGAACTCTAACCATAGTGAATTCAAAGAAATCCACACTGAGACGCATTATAAGTAAACTCTCAAAAATCAAAGACAGAGAATTCACGAAGTAGCAAGAGTAAAGCAATTCACCATGTGTAAGAGAACCTCCATAAGAGTTTCAGTGGATTTTTCAGGAAGACTCTGTAGGCCAGAAGGGAGTAGGATGATCTACTCAAAAGTGCTGAAAGGAATAACTACTAACCAAGAATGCTATGTCTGGCAAAACTGTTATTCAAAAATAAAAGAGAAATAAAACCTTTCCAGATCTGGGGAACAAAAACAACAACAACAACACACACACACACAAACAAAACAAAACAAAACAAAAAACTGAGGGAGTTCATCACCACTAGACCTGCTTTGTAAGAAATGCTAAAGGAAATTCTTCAAGTTGAAACAAGCGGACCCTGAACAGCAACATGAGAGTATAAAGCTTGCTAGTAAAGGTAAACATACAGACAAAAAAGAACACTGTAACTGAGGTGTGTAAAAAGTCACTTTTAATTCTGGTATAAAATTCTGGAATAAAATGATTAAAAATTATTATAAAATATGCTAATTGATACACAGTATAAAAAATGTGATTTGTGACATCAATAATACAAAGTGTGTAAAGGGGAGAAAGTAAAAGCAAAAAGTATTTATATGCAACTGAATTTGTTATCAGTTTGTTAATAGATTGTTATAACTATAAGATGCTTTACATAAGCCCAATGGTACCACAAAGAAAATACCTGTAGAACAAACATGAAAGAAAATTGTGAAGGAATCAATGTCACTACAAATACCCACTTCCCAGAAAAGCAAAGACAGACAGAAAAAGAGGAAAAGAGGGACAAAAACACTGTAAGAAAGCAAATAATAAAATGGAGTAGTAAATCCTTCCCTATCAAGAACTACTTAAATGCAAACGGATTCAGCTCCTCAGGCAAAAGGCATAGAGTGGCTGAATAGATAAAGAACAAGACCCAGTAAATGTGTCTAGAAGAAACTTTTCATTTAAGGATACACATAGGGTGAAAGTTAAAGAATAAAAAAAAGATATTCAATGCAAATGGTAATGTAAAGACAGCAGGGAGCGGGGCATAATTATAACAGATAAAATAGGCTTTAAGTCAAATATTGTAAAAAGAGACAAAGAAGGATATTATATAATGATAAAAGGGTCAATCCACCAAAAATATATAACAATTAAAAATATATATGGACCTAACAGCAGAGCACTAAAATATAGAAAGAAAATACAGTTAAAGGAAAAGATAAATAGTAATAATATTAGATTTCAACACTTCACTTTATTTATTTATTTATTTATTTATAATTATGTTCAATTTTTTAATTAAAATTTTAATTTTAATTCCAGTAGAGTTAACATACAGTGTTATATTAGTTTCAGGTGTACAATATAGTGGTTCAACAGTTCTATACATTACACATTGCTCACCATGATAAGTATACTCTTTAATTCCCATCACCTATTTCACCCATCCCCCACCCACCTTCTCTCTGATAAACCATCAGTGTATTCTCTATAGTTCAGAGTCTGTTTCTTGGTTTGTCTCTCTCATTTTTTCTCCCTTTGCTCATTTGTTTTATTTCTTAAATTCTCAATACCTCACTTTAAATAATGGATTGCATCCAGACAGTAGAGAAGTAAGGAAACAGAGGACTTGAACAACAATATAGACCAAATGAACGTAACAGTATATACAGAACATTTCAGCCAACAGTAGCAGAATACAGTTTTCTCAAGCACATAAAGGACATTCTCAAGGACATATCACATGTTAGGTCACAAAACTAGTCCTAACAAATTTAAAAAGAATTAAATCATATTAAAATTATTTTCCCAATATAATGTAATGAAACCAGAGAAGAGTAAGAGAAGGAAAACTGGAAATTTCACAAATACATGGAAATGAAACAACACACCCTTGAACAACTAGTGTGTCAAAGATACCAAAAGCAAATTAGAAAACATCTTGAGACAAATGAAAATGAAAACACAACATAAGAAAGTTTATCAGGTGCAGAAAAGCAGTACTAAGAGGAAAGTTTATAGCAATAAATGCCTACACTAAAAATGAGGAAAAGTCTCAAATCAAAAACCTAATTTTAAACCACAAGGAACTAGAGAAAGAAGAATAAACTAAGCCTGAAGTTGGTAGAAGAAATAATAAAAATCAGAGCAAAAGTAAATGAAAGGGACTAGAAAAACAATAGAAAAGAGCAATGAAATGGAGTTTGTGTTTTGAAGGTCAATAAAATTGACAAACTTTTAGCTAGACCAAGAAAAAAACAGAGAAGACTCAAAATTGGAAATGAAGGAGGAGGCATTGCAAGTGATGCCACTGAAATTAAAAGTTATTAAGAGATTACTATGAGCAATTACACACCAACAAATTGGATAATCTAGAAGAAATGGACAAATTCCTAGAAAAGGCAATCTACCAAAACTGAAACATAAAGAAATAGAAATTCTGAACAGACCTATAACTAGCAAAGAGATTGAATCAGTAATTTTAAAATCTCCAAAAAAGGAAAAACCCATGACTAGGTAAATTCTTCCAAACATTTAGAGAAGAATTGATATCATTCCTTTTCAAACTCTTTCACAAAGCCAATGAGGAAGGAGCACTTCCAAATTCATTTTATGAACCCAGCATTACCCTGATACCAATATTATAAGGAAAGAAAAATGCAAGCTCATACCTCTGGTGTATATTTACACAGAAATCCCCACCAAAATACTAGCAAATCAATTTCAATGGTGCATTAAAAGGTTCATACGTCAAGACCAAGTGAAATTTATCCCTGGAATGCAAGGGTGGATCAACATACAGATACCAACTAGTGTGATATACCACATTAATAGAACAAAAGATAAAAGCCATATGATCATCTTATTAGATGCATAAAAAACATTTGATAAACTCAACACCTTTTCATAATAAAAAAACTTATCAAAGAATAGAATGAAATTATCTCAACATAATAAAAGCCATATATGACAAGCTCACAGCTAAAATCTTAGTCAATAGGGATAAACCAAAAGCTTTTTCTCTAAGATCAAGAACAAGACGAGGATGCTCAATCCTGCCATTTTAATTAAATATAGCATTGAAATCCTAGCTAGAATAGTTAGATAAGAAAGAGAAATAAAACTCATCCAAATTGGAAAAAAAAAGGAAAATTATTTCTGTTTGCATATGACTATTATCTTATATGTAGAAAACTCTAAAGATTCTACACATAAAAAACTGTTAGAATAAATGAATTAAGCAATATTGTAGGATAAAAAATCAACATATAAAACTCAGTTGAGTTTCTACAAACTAGCAATGAACAATACAAAAAGAAAATTAAGAAAACAATTTTATTTACAATAGCACCAAAAGGATAAAATACTTGGAATAAATACAACCAAAGACATGAAAGACCCGCACATTTAAAACTACAAAGCACTGCTGAAAGAAGTTAAGGACATTAATGAAAAGCTACACATATGTTCATGGATTGAAAGACTTAATGTTTCTCACATGCCCACATTACCTTAAGTGCACTATAAATTTAATACAATTCCTATCAAAATCCCAATGGCATTTTTTACAGAAATAGAAAAATATAATCCTAAAATTCATATGAATCCACAAATAGTCAAAACAATGTTGATAGAAAAGAATAAAGTTGGAAGATTTATACTTCCTGATTTCAAAACATTATGAAGCTGGAATATTCAAACAGTATGGTACTGGCATAAAGACAGAATATAGACAAATAGAACTGAATAGAAAGCCCAGAAATAGACCCTCACTTATGCAGTCAAAAGATCTTCAACAGGATAGTAAGACTAAAAATGGGAAAAGGAAAGTTTCTTTAAAAATGGTGCTAGGAAAACTGGATATCCACATACAAAAGAATGAAATTGGACCTCTATCTTACACTATATACAAAAACCAATTTGAAATGGATAAAGACTTAAAAGTAAGACCAGAAACTATAAAACTCCTAGAAGAAAACAGGAGAACAGCTTTATGACTTTGGTCTTAGCAATGATTTCTTGACTATAAAACAAAAATCACAGGCAACAAAACCAAAAATAGGCAGTGGAACTGTATCAAACTAAAAAGATTCTACATAGCAGAGGAAATAATCAACATAATGAACAGGCAAACTAGGGAATGGGAGAAAATGTGTTCAAATTTATTTGATAAGTTGTTAATATCCAAAATATATAAGGAGTTCCTACAACTTAATAGCAATAAAACAAGTAACTTGATTTAAAAAAAAAAAAAAAGTGGGCAGGGGCACCTGGGTGGCTTAGTTGGTTGAGTGTCTGATTCTTGATCTCAGTTCAGGTCTTGATGTCAGCGTGGTGAGTTTAAGCCCCATTTGGAGCCTACTTTTAAAAAAAAATGGGCAAAGGACTTGAATAGACATTTTTTTTTCCAAAGAAGACCTACAATTGGTCAACAGCTATATAAAAAAAATACTAAACACCATTAATTATCAGGGAAATGCAAATCAAAACTACAATGAGGTATCACCTCACACCTGTTAGGATGACCATGATAAAACAAACAAAACATCAGAAAAGAACAAGTGTTGGTGAGGATATGGAGAAGTTGGAACCCTTCTGCCAATGTTGTTGTGAGGAATGTAAAATGGTGCAGCCACTACAGAAAATACTATGCAGTGTTTTCAAAAAATTAAAAATAGAACTACCCTGAGTATTTACCCAAAAGATTCAAAGCCATGATCATGAAGAGATATTTGCATTTCCATGCTCATTGTAGAATTGTTCACAATAGCCAAGAGGTGGAGACAATTTAAAAGTCCATCTACAGATGAAGAAAGAAAATGTGGAATGTACATACAATAAAATATTATTCAGCCATTGAAAAAAGAAGAAAATCCTGTCGATATGCTATCAGATGGATAAACACTGAGGAAATTATGCTAAATGACATAAACAGAGTAGAACAAATACCTCATGATTCCTCTTATGAGATATATAAAGTAGTGAAACTTATAGAAACAGAAAGTAGCATAGTGGGATTTTAAGGGTGGGGTAGGAGAAAATGGGGAGTTATTCAATGGATACAGAGTTTTAATTATGCAATACAAAATTTTCTAGGGATGCCTGGGTGACTCAATCAGTTAAGCATTTGCCTTCAGCCCAAGTCATAATCCTGGGGTACTGGGAAGTCCTGTGTCGGGCTCCCTACTCAGTGAGGAGTCTACTTGTCTCTTTCCCTCTGCCTGCCACTACCCCTGCTTGTGCTCTCTCACTCCTTCTCCCTCAAATGAATAAATAAAAACTCTATTAAAAAATTTCTAGGGATGCCTGGGTGGCTCAGTTGGTTAAGCATGTGCCTTCGGCTCAGGTCATGATCCCAGAGTCCTGGGATCGAGTCTCACATTGGGTTCCTTGCTCAGCAGGGAGCCTGCTTCTTGCTCTGCCTGTTCTGCCTGCAGCTCTCTCTGACCAAAAAAAAAAAAAAAAAATCTTTAAAAAATTTTTTTCTAAAGATCTACTGTACAACATCTGCTGTACTAAATACTTAAAATCTTAATAAGATTCAACAGGATAAAATTATTGAATTATTGGAAAGCTTGAATACATTTCAGGACAGAAGCAAGAGAAAAAGAAGGCAGTCAACAATTCCAGGAAAGATAAAAGGTTTTACAAGCAAAGCATATTCCTTAGAGGAAGAAACTAAAATATGGAATGATTTTGAGCAGCTCGTGAAATGTTAAAAAGAAGAATTCATTTGACCATGATGTTAACAACATTGCTGGTTTTTATCCTTAACTATATATCTGGGTTATTTTAATTGTGGTTGTCATAGGGCTTAACACATACATCCAGCTATTGGGCTCCACTAATTGCTGGCTGATTGCTCTATTGTTTTTGACAATAACCTGAGGGCATACAATGCTCTGGTGATCTGACTTAATTAAATTTTAGCTCCTCTGCAGTTGAGGTCATTGTTTGAAATTTTTCTGACCCTGGAAGGGCTCTTTTAGCTGTCTAATTCCCTGGTTTTCTCTGGTACATAAGGCGGCCTATTGTTTAGCTTATATCTCATATACAGCTACATACCACCTCTTAATTGCTTTCTACCAAAACTTCCATTATTTTTGGCAGTACATTTAAGCTGTGCTTCAAATAAAACCAGTCCTTTTTGAGAGAATTTTAGGGTCCTCCCTGGGTTTGGCTCCAGAGCTAGGGGCAGGGAAAATGGTATGCTTTTTTCCTGAGAGATTTCCTTGCTTTAGGAGCAGGGACTGGGCAGTGGCAGCAATCAGGGTCTATGCCTGAGGTGGTACTTCTACCCTTTGGGTGGGTCTGGGTGAATGAAGAGAGTCCCAAACTCTTGGATGCACCAACTCAGTACTTAGCTTTCATAACACATGCAGGGAGGGGGGGTTGAATGATAATGCTGGCAACCTACTCTTCTTGAGAAGATATCATTGCCCTCACCTGGAGGCTACGAGGAGAAGGAGCCCCATATTCTTGGCTATATTTGCCTAGAATGAAGCTTCTGTCATACTGAGCTGGGATGGACTTAAGGAGAAAGAAGGTTGTGGCTCAAGTGCTGCAGACTTGCTGTTCTTACCAAGATTTAGTAGATTTTCTTTAATCAGTGTTTCTTTGCTGTATGCTCTTAAGACAATTTCCACAGATTTTCCATTATTGTTTAAAAAAAAAAAGATTTATTTACTTATTTAAGAGAGAGAGAGAGAGAGAGAGCAAGCATGAATGGGGGAAGGGGCAGAGGGAGGGGAAGAAAAAATCCCAAGCAGATGTCCCACTAAGTGTGGAGCCCCATGTGGGGCTCGATCCAAAGACCATAACATCATGACTAGAGTCAAAACCAACAGTCAATCACCCAACCAACCGAGCCACCCAGAAGCCCCTCCATTATTGCTTTTTAAAATGTTTTTCAGCAGTATGGTTGTTCCACCAGAGCTGCTTATACCCCTGTTCTGGAAGTATCTATTCAGAACATTGTTTTTTTAATGGCATAGGAATCATGATAGCTTAGGACCCATAGAGAAAGATATGTAATTATTGCACATTACTTAGCTCTAGAGTGAACAATATATGGAAACAACCTAAATGTCCATCAATAGATGAATGGATAAAGAAGATGTGGTACATATATACAATGGAATATTACTCAGTCATAAAAAAGAATGAGATCTTGCCATTTGCAACAACATGGATGCACATAGAGAATACTAAGCTAAATAAAATAAGTTGGAGAAAAACAAATACCATGTAATTTCACTTAGATGTGGAATAAAAGAAAACAAACGAATAAGCAAACAAATAAATAAAAAGCAGAAACAGAGCCATAAATACAGGCAACAAACTGATAGTTGTCAGAGGAGAACAGGTTGGGGGATGAGCAAAATAGGTGAAGAGGAGGGGGAGATACAGGCTTCCAGTTATGGAATGAATAAGTCCTGGCAATAAAAGGCACAGCATAGAGAATATAGTCAATGGTATTATAATAACATTGTATGGCGACAGATGGTAGTATGCTTGTGGTGAGCATAGCATAACATATTCAGATGTTAAATCACTATGTTGCTTACCTGAATCCAATGTAACATTGCATGTCAACCATACATCAATTAAAAAAAATAAATTATTTGTGAAATGTACTATAAAGAATTTTAGCTTCTGAAGAAGGTAAATAAAAGAAAAGCCATGCCTTGAATCTGGGTGCCTAAAAAAAAATCTTTAAGAAAATGATGTTTGAGCTGAGATCTACTAAAAAATTAACAAAATTAAGTAAGAAATGGTATGGGCAGGGTGATGGGGGTGGTGGACCAGAGAGAGCAAATAGCAGGTGGGAAGGCCTGAGTCAGGGAGCGGACACAAGCATAGAAAGCTTAGCGCAACTGAAGCATAAGGGGAAAGGGGGAAGAGACTGAAGCAAGACTGTGGGATAAGTTAGGCCCAGACTGTGTAGCCTGAGCACTGAGGACCCTCATAGTTACTCTGAATGTTAAAATGAGAACAATAAGAAGCTTTTGAAGGAATTTTTGAAAGAATTCTTATTCCATTATTGCTGTGAGTTTTTGTTAATGTTAGTTATGCAATCCTCGTATAAAATCCATATCATTAGTTGAAAAGATCAGATCTAGGCATATCTAGAACAACTGTAGCTCATGCTTTCACAAAATGACATTAAAGGAAAGTACTTGGGTCACTGATAGGTCTTGACGAAGAGTCCATGGACATAGTAGAGAACTGTGGTAGGAAAGACCTTGCATTTAGCACTCACCAAAGGGACGTGTAGGGGCAGATCAGGTGATCCTACAGTTCTGGAGCCACCACAGATATCTATGTTATTATGCATATAAGAGTTGCATGTTACTACAAGACATCATTTCTTAACCCCAAGAACAAATTCTTAAGACATGCAGGGACAAATTTTATTTTATTTTATTTTTTATTAAAGATTTTATTTTTATTTATTTGACAGAGAGAGAAAGAGAGCACAACCAGGGGGAGTAGCAAAGGGAGAAGGAGAAGCAGACTCCCTGCTGAGCAGGGAGCCCCATGTGGGGCTAGATTCCAGGACCCGGAGACCATGACCTGAGCCGAAGGCAGATGTTTAACTGACTGAGCCACCCAGATGCCTCCAGGGACAAATTTTAACATGACTGACTGTTCCATATTTAATGGAGATACTCAGACACTGGTGTAGGGACTAAAAATTTACAGTAGAGCTGCCAGTAGCATGTCTATAGCCTGAAATAATATCACTACCTATTTTTTTAAAGTTAAGAACCTAAAGTACCAAAGGGGAGATGCAGGGGAGGGAGGGTTAAATGGGTGATGGGATTAAGGAGGATGCTTGTCCTGATAAACGCTGGGTGTTATATGTAAGTGATGAATCATTAAATCCTACACCTGAAAGTCATATTACACTGTATGTTAACTAACTGGAATTTAAGTAAAAATTTGAGGGAAAAGAAAGTAGAACCTAAAGTATTCACACTGACCTTGGATCCTCCAAATGCAGATTTAGAGATTACCCCTATGGTAGCCTTCAAAATATCCAGTTTTGTCTACAATGTCTTGTTCAGAATCTCTGGTTCCAACTTCACAGTTGTGCCAGGATTAGATGAAAAATCAATAGTGGAAAAGCAAGGATTATAGGCCTTCAAATGTCTTGCTCCCGTTTTGCTCATACATATATGAACCTGCCAAACTCTGTCTATAAATCAGTTTAGTGGTAAGGGGGAGTGTGTTCCCATGATGGGAAATCCCCCAAGTTGAACATTCTGTTACTCTGCATCGGAAAAAAAAAAAAGCCCAACACCATAGGAGTTTGATAGGAAAACATTTTCATACTCTGAACGTTTGTTAAATTTATTGATGATAAAAGGAAAACTATAATGCCAAATAGGAAAAAAAATACCAAATTTCTTGTAGGAATAACATAATAAGAGAGAATTAACATTATAGTAGATGTATACATTTATGGGGAAAATATATATATACGTCCACACACAAACATATATTGAATTTCATCTGAAAGGAAGAATTTTATTTAAAAGGAAGTTTGGAACAAAAACATTTACTAGCCCTTTGATCCAGTTGAATTACTAACGAAAGGGCACATCAGTGGAGATTTGAGGTTATTCATTTGCATATGTTAGCGAAGTCATTGAACAAGCCAGCTCTTCTGTTATCTTACTTCACCTAAGTAACAAAAACAAAGCAAATTGCTAGTTCTGATTCATGTGAATAATAGGCAAGCAAACTTAAGACATAACTGATTCTAAAATAAATTCTTCAAAGCTATCACTCATGGCTTTACTTTGATTTACACTGAGAAAATTAATCATTTCAAAAGAAAAATTAGTCACTGCTTACAATTAAAGTACCAACACATTTTAAAAAGGGGGCAAACTACAATGATGCCCTCATCTTCCCAGGGGACTCGTGGAATAACTTGGTTCTTGGGAACCAGTACCATAGTGTCCAGCTATAAGACTGGCCCATCCATCCTCAACAAAATCCTGGCCAAATTTGGGTGCTGAGTGCCTCCCAGGATTGACCTCCAAGCCCAATTATCTGCATTTGGATGTAGCAGATGGGCATTTTGTTCACATCACCTTTGGTGACCCTGTGGTTGAGTTTCTAAAAGCAGCTAGGCCAGGATCCTTTCTTTGACATGCCAAGGGTGGTGTCCAGAATGGAACACTGGGACAAGGCCAGTGGTTGCAGTAGGAGCCAATTAACCTACCTTTCATCTTGAGGACACAAAGAACCCTGGTGCTTTGGTTAAAGACACTTGGGAGAATGAGATGAAGGTTAGACTTGCCATCAAACTGGGAACTACAGTGGAATATTTAGCACCATGGGCTAATCAGATAGATCCAATCTCTGTTATGCCAGTGGAACCTGAATTTGGAGGGCAGAAATGTATGGGAGATACAATGTCAAGGATTCATCAATGGAGGACCCAGTGTCCATCTTTAGACAGAGGTCAGTGCTGAAGTGGGTATGATACAATCCATGACTATCTAGACACAGGTGCTAACATGATGGTGTCTGGCAGTGCTATCATGAGGAGTGAACACCCCAGGTCTGTGATTGACCTGTTAAGATATATTGGCTCAGAAGTGGCTCAGAAACATTCTCTTCATCAGTGCAAACAAGGAGCCAGATGTTTCTGCTCCTGAAATTTCCCTTTTACTGGAAAACAAGAATGGTGACCACCAAATCATATTGCGTGAGGCAGTACTGCTCTCCTGAGCAACTCTTTTTTATTTTATTTTATTTTATTTATGTGACAGAGAGAGAGCACAAGTAAGCAGAGTAGCAGGCAGAAGGAGAGGGAGAAGCAGACTTCCCACTAAGCAAGGACCCCAGCATGGGACTCAATCCCAGGACCCTGGGATCATGACCTGAGCTGAAGGCAATTGCTCAGCCCACTGAGCCACCCAGATGCCCCTCCTGAGCAACTCTTTATTCCAATGTCTAAAACCTATTGTGCAAAATGCTCTAGGGGGTTAGAAATTAGTGTGTATACCTATGTTTTTAGTGATGGACTTCAAAGATTACTGTGGTAAAATACACTGTTTTTACTGAGAGACTTGGTTTTATTCTAAAGAATAAAAATATAGCTGTATTAAGATTATAAACAGAAATGCAATGTATCTCTCCTATTATCTAAAGAAGCCTTATTAGCTATTATGAAAAAATAATTTCATGCATTTTTGAAAAGAATTTTCTGTTGTTTACCATCTATTTTCCAAAAGCAAAGGAAGTCATTATGTTTTTCCTGTTTCATGTCACTTGTGATTTGTGTATATGATTGATAATATGAGTAAAATGGAACTTATGAAAAATCTAAGTTTGGATCTGGCTAGGTAGTATACCATAGTCTTCTTGCATCTAAGACATCTATTTTTCCCTTTTTACTCAATACTTAGTACATAAAAATGTACTGAAGCCCAGGGATTTTCAGGTGGTCTCTAAAAAATAAGCATTGATTTTTATCAGGGTGATTTCTCAGCTTTGCTGAAGGGACAGATTTTTCAGTATTTTTCTTCCCCTTGTCTTAATGGCACCTACCATTCTTAAGGACATTAAATAATGTTGTTGCCTGAGTTCTAAGTAGAAAGAAAATTAAACCTCCATTTGGAAATATTGAGCTGAATCTTGACTTGTCCCTTTCGACCTATTTGACTTAGAAAATCACACAACCTGTGGCTTTCTATTAACTCATTATACATCCAATGTAATTATAATAATTGTGTGGGGTTGTGTTGAGACTTGGAAGAGGTCCCATAATATATGCAAAGCTTCCAGTACTATTCCTAGAATTAAGCACTCAATATAAAATATCTATCATTATATAAGCTTGCTATGTGGGTTATAAAGTACTTTGGTATAATATTTAACCTTCAGATCATGCCTATGACTAGAAGAACAGGTATCTTTGTCTTCATTTAAAAGTGAGAAACTAAAGCTCAGCTGTAGGCTGGCACCAAGAAAAGGATCTAACAGGGCACAGGATTTCTGGTCTGTACTTCTTTTACAAATAGAGCCTCTGGGAGGTGGGGTGGGCAAAGGAAGCTTCTTTTATTTCCCACTGTCTTATTTCCAGTCTAAGTTTGCTCTGTAGCAGAGCAAGATGGCGGAGAGTATTCTGGAACTAAGGATACAGGCCCCAGGGATATCTATTTTGCAATTCCATGAAAGACCAGGTAGGTTAGGGGATGACAAGGTACAGCATTAATCCACAAACTAAAATATTTATAACTACACTTGAAGTTATATTAGAAAAACATATATGTACCAAAGATTTTATTCTTCTAAAAATTCTTGTTACGTAAGTATGGTAAGAAATGTTGTAAAAAGGACAGGTATCTGCCGTTTTTTTCCCTGTATAAATTGTTAGAGTCTTCTTAAAATGTAAAAATAAATCTTTAAATGATCAGGCCTAGGGCCTCCAAACCTGTGAGGAGAAGATATTTTTTGTATTCCTGAAATCTTTTAGATCCCTTGGGATGGTTCTGAAAATAAACTGAAGGCAGTGAGGGGAGGAACAAACATGCTATCTGCCTTTGCCCTCCCTTCCTCTCCCCCCACCCACCACCGGGATTCCGGCTAACTAAGCATGTGGGAGTGAGGGAGCAAATAGCCTGGAGAGCTACTTGGAGATTGCCAGGTAAGACTTCAAGTTCCTCCTGATAGATGGTATCTAATCCATTGATCAGGGATCCCTAACTTAGGGCCTTGGGAACATATACCTAGCTTTAGACTGGCCTATGTTCCCTAAAGCCTCCTTCTTAGAATCATAAAAAAGTATTTAAACTGCTAAAGAGATTAATTATATTTGTCTAGGTAGTATATATGCTATGATTCAGATTTCATCTGAACATACAGAAGACTGCCTCAAATCCTTACAGAGCTGTATCACAAATTTCAAATAATAACATAAATGACTATTGCACAGTAGTGCTGCCGAAAAGAAAATGGTTAGTATTCATTAGGAGCAATAGTCTCTTTCTTGTTAGAGTAAATTAGTATATATTGTCTGAATCTGTTATATCATGTTGATGAAATGTTAGAATATAAGTGAGGTTCGGTGGGGTGAGGTCCAGAGCTGATGACCAAGAAAGAATTCTTGAGACATCTTTGGTGCAAAATGGTGGTTTATTAAAGCATGGGGACAGGACCCGTGGGCAGAAAGAGCTGCTGTCCCAGGGTTGTGAGTCCATTCTATGCTTGCAAGTTGGGAGGGGGTCAGGGATGGTGTAAGTCTCTAAGGAATTTTGGAAGCAAGGTTTCCAGGACCTTGAGGGGCTAGCTATTGTTGGGAAAAAGGTTATTCACTAACGGTAATAAACACGGAGGACATGGGGAGATGGAGAGGAGAAGGGAGTTGAGGGAAATTGGAAGGGGAGGTGAACCATGAGAGACTATGGACTCTGAAAAACAACCTGAGGGGTTTTGAAGGGGCGGGTGGGTGGGGTAGGAGGTTAGGGGAGCCTGGTGGTGGATTTTAGGGAGGGCACGTTTTGCATGGAGCACTGGGTGTAGTGCAAAAACAATGAATACTGTTACTATGAAAAGAAATAAAAATAAATTAAAAAAAAAAACACCTTTGTGAGACCCTTTAGATGTATATCAGTGGGTCATATGCTTGGGAATGATTGTCAGCACGTATCTTGGAGGGTTTAGAGATAAAGTTTCCAAATGAATTGTTAAAATAGACGTCAGGATCTTGGTAGGGGTTAGGGGTGGGTCAGGCTAGGACTGCCCTTTGCCCTTACCCAAGTGTTAAGGTGGAGGTAATTGAGTCCCTAGAGGAATGTCACTCTGCCTTTTTCAAGGGCTTGTCAGTGGGTAAGGAAATTAAATAATTTTTCTTCTGCCTCTTTTTCCCACATCAATGTGGCCAACATTCTACTTTTTAGGTAGCTAATAATCAGAATTCTCTAAGTTGGTCATTTTGTTAATTTACCTCACAAGAACAAAAAGGGCCCAAAACCCTAGTTTAATAGAAAACAGTCTGAATATTCTGAAAACTTAGTGAAAGTAAATTTATATATGACAAAAGGAAATGAAAATGTGAACTAAAGGATACATGGTAAGTTTCTTGCAGAAGTAAGGTAACAAGGGAGAGAGGTAACACTACAACAGGTGAATGAATGCATCTGTGTGATGCTGTCTCTAGCTACTGTATATTATGCATATGGATATGACATACATACAGCTACCATTGCATGACAGGAGGCACTTTGTTTCATAGTATCATAGTTTGATTTCTACATTTTATAGGTGGAGGAAACTGAGTGGTAACTTGTTTGTTCAAGGCCATACTGATTAGGTTTGAATCCAGGTCTGCTTAACCCTGAAACTTCTGTTCTTTTTTGCTACATTATGCTTCCTCCAGCTGTAGTTTTGTGCCATTTCTATCAGCACAGCTGGAAGAGTGAGAAGATTCCAGAACAATTTTAGTAATTTACATTATACTATAGGATCCTCTCGGTTTCCCCTTTTCAGACACTCCTCCTTTAAGATATTCCCTACAGGCCTGCCTTCATACCCCCACAGCTCCACTACCACCACCTCCTTTGGCCCGAATGTCCAGATTCCTGTATCTCATGGCGTCATCTAAACCCGGCTACTGGGTTGGTCTCACATCTCCATTCACTTTGCCTGCTGTGTGCACCATTCCCTCAGGGTCAAGGTCTCTGTTTTCCAAAGCGATTGTATTGTGTTAGTTAGGGCAATAGCAATACCTGGGAGGATAGTTACATGTCAACAGTGAAATGACTACGTCTTTAGAAAGTACTAAAATTTGTTCTCAAAGTCTTAAGCACTTTGGTATAAAAATATCAAGCTCATAGGGGAGACTTTTTTTTGGAGAGTCAGGTCTCTTAAGTGGACCTTAGTCACATTTGCCTCCTTGTCAGGTCTATGTCTAGTTAATAATATTGCTCACCCACGAATCAATTGCAAAAAGAAATGAGATATTTATCAACCTAAAGGACTTAGGCTATATATCACAGATATCTGCTATCGCCAATAGAATCATTGTTTTTTCCCGAGTCTGCGCCTTTTATGTTTGAAATCTCAGCAGTTAGTTCTGAGTCTGTATGCCTGTATAGGAAGTTTAAAAAAGGTATCTGTAGCAACCCTTGGTAGCTCAAAGAAGGCTCTGAATATTTAGATTTTATGTTCTTAAATGTCAAAAACAGATATTCTAAATAACTAAATCAAGATAAAATAAGAAAAACCCGGCTTTTCTGTTCTTCACCTACACCAATGAACTCAGTCCAAATAACTAATCCAAAACTACCAAAGGAAAGGAAGAATAAAGAAAACTAGAGACAGCAACATGAAGAGATGGAATATGAGTTTGGAATAAGTTCTGTTGTTAATTTTGTCCAAAATAATTTTTAGTAACTCTGGCCATAAGATGGAAGTATTTATGAAAATAAAAAATTCTTTAGGTGCATAAGATAGCCTGGTGCCTAGGACATTGGACTTCAGACTCTCCAGCCAAAAATCCTGTATCATTCAAATCCAAGCACTTTGTTGAGCAACTTTGGACAAGTTACTTAACCTCTCTATATTTCCATTTTCTTAAAGTGGGGGCAATGAGAGCAATCAACCACGTGAGGGTATTACAAGGGTAAAATGAGTTAAAATAGATAAAAGCACCTAGAACTGGGTCTGGCATAAATAAATACTAATCAGGTGTTAATAACAACGTCACTGCTGTTATTGTTGTACAATTGTCACTACCACAGCTCAGAGACTGGGAAGCTCAACAATCCAAAGGCCAAAAAAAAGGGGGGGGGGCAGTACCTGCACTTTTTTATATTTTTTAAAAGGCCAGTATAAAATGCCAATAATTTTAACTTGTGATGTGGGATTTTTGGCTTGAGAGACAGTCCACCAAATACATCTTCTACTTACTTTCTCCAAAGAAAAGCCTGTGCTCCAAGCTGTCTTATTTATATAAATGGCTACAGAGTGACTAGATAAACATTATAATTAAATGCCCTCATCCAGAAATCTTTGCTTTTGTTTCAAGGCTAATGGAGGTGATCAGTCCTCCTTACATGAGAAGAGCCTGTGGCTTTCTTCTGGAAAACATAATTTGGTAAAACTCCCTTCAACATTATTACTAATTTTAGTTTCTGGGTTGCAGATGCTCTCCTTTTGTCTTTGTAGTTATTATTAGTACCTTCCTGTGTGTACTGAACAATAATGGTTTGTGATTCATTTTTTTGAAGTTTCTTTATTGAATAAATTAGCCCCCAGAATGCTATATATCAAGTTAGGTTTTGATATAAGGTATAAAATCAGAGAACTATGATCTATCTGTAGAAGTCAAACACATTTTTATGCCTATTCTTTTTCCAAAAGTATTTTGAGTTACCAAAATGATAAAATCACACTACAGAATATTTACAGAATAAAAAATTAAAAAGAAATCTCTTATAGTATTTCCACCAGTTACTGTAATATTTTTGGCATATTTCTGTTAGTAGTTCTTACATATATTTTCAACATATATATAAGCATACAATGTCTTTAATCTTTTCTTTTCTTTCTTAAGGTGGTGGGGTAGGGGAAGAGTGAGAGAGAGAGAGAGAATTCCAAGCAGGCTCCATGCTCAGCACAGAGTCCCACACAAGGCTTGATCTCACGACCCCAAGATCATGACCTGAGCTGAAATCAAGAGTCAGACACTTAACTGAAGGAACCACCCAGGTGGCCCTTTAATCTTTTCTATACAGCACCATAATGAAAACGTTTTCCATGTGGCTACATTATTCTTCACAACTATAATTGTTAATGGATGCGACATGGTTTACTTACTCACTCCTTATTATTAAACATTTAATTTGTTTCTATTAAGATGACTAAATAACACAATGGGAAGTCTTTTATGAATATATTTATTTTCATATTTTGGAATTTATTCTTAGAAGAGATTGTCTAAGTACTTATAACTGTCTCTCTAGGAAATTATCTAAACTTATAGCTATATCTTGAAGAAAAAAACTTTTCAAAAGTATGCAAATTAACTCTATAAAACACTATGACTGCTAACTGATACCAAAACCAATACTCTCTCCGTTAAATTCTTAAACTGGTTATCATCTGAATTTCATTTCCATTCAAATAGCCATATCCTCTCCTTGGCCTCTAAATACGTAACTTTGGAAGTATTTCTCACTCTCATGACATTCTGCCTCTTTGTATGTTGGCACTCATGTCAACTATAATTAAGCATTTCTTTGAGTAATATTTAATGTCTAACTTTGTCAATAGATAATATGCTGTGGAAGAGCAGGGACCACACCTATTTGGTCACTTTTACATCCAAACGTCTAGCACACAGCAGGCAATCTTGTTTATTCATTCATTGATATACAATGGTTTAAAATTTTGTGCAGAATACTTTGCTAACTGCTATGGGGAAATACATAGAAATATATGACAGTCCTTGCCTTTAAGGAGTTGTAATAATAATAATAATCCTTTACTATTATTTTTATTTTAATATGCTGTAGAAGAAAGTTCATGGACTTTAAAACCAGATGGATTAGGGGCGCCTGGGTGGCTCAGTCATTAAGTGTCTGCCTTTGGCTTAGGCTTGATCCCAGGGTCCTGGGATGGAGCCTTGCATCTGGCTCCCGGCTCAGCAGGAAGCCTGCTTCTCCCTCTCCTACTCCCCCTGCTTGTGCTCCCTCTCTCACTGTGTCTCTCTCTGTCAAATAAATGAATAAAACTTGGAAAAAAAAAGATGGATTTGAGTTTGACTCATTTATCATCCATTGGCTATATGATATTGGACAAATTAGTTAACTTGTTGGAACCTTACATTATTAATCATCTGTAAAGCAGGGGTAATATTTGTTCCACAGATTATTGTGAGGTTTAAATAAAGTCATGGATGCAAAATTTTGTTACAGATCTTAGAAATTAGAAAGTAATCCATGATTTTTTGTTGAATGAATGAATGAAGCCTTGTCAATTTTGGATTTTCTTCCTTTTTTCCATCATTTTTGTACTATCAATGCAAATACAATACAGAGAAGACCAATGGATATTGATGGAATAAGCCAATGAGTGAGTAAGAAAATACATGAACAAAATGGTAAATCTACTTATTATACTTGAAACATTTTGCTCTATTCTACCCTTCAGTTTTGTAGGCTGTTATTTTCTTGAAATGGGAAATAAATTTGGTTATTATAGGGAACTGATTTGATGAGCACCACCTGGCTCATCTTTTCTTCTTGCCATAAGATGAATTTCCCATCATAAGACTTATTCTTAGAAAGAAATTATAAAATAATGCATGCACATGATGCCAATTGAACACTTTAAAATATGCAGAGAAAACAAGCCTTTTTTTTTTTCTCACAATCCTATCTTCCACATGCTCCAAATATTATAGGTTTGGTAGGTATGCTTCCAGATCTATTTCCTGTGTATTTCAAATATACTTCCTATGCATTTTTGGAAGTTAAGACATTGTCTCTAGAAGGCTGCTCTCAGGGGCTTACCTAAGGCCACAAAATAGGATATTGGTGCAGGTTCCTATCCCAATCTTTTAAGCCAAGTTATTACCAAGCTTCTTAAAAATAACAAGGTGATGTAGGGCTTCAATGGGATGCAGCAAAACTCATTTCTAGCCAAGATTTTTCTCCCTCCTTGTCACATGCCTATTTATGGCTAATCAAAATAAGAACTTTTATGTTCTAACAAGCTTTAAAATTAGAATCCATTTTACCTCTACTATTATTCAAATATTTATGGTTTTTATCCCTCTGTTTTCATATTTTTATTTCCTATTAGAAATTAAAAACTGGTTGAAGATAATATAAAAGACCTAAATACAACAAAAATTTATCTAAACTCTTTTACATTCTAAATGCTAATCATAAAAATTCCTTTGGCAAACCAGTGGCTTATAATGTAGTATGGTGTCAAAAGTGTCCAACTAGACATTAGATGTCTTGGGTTTTATTTTTATTTTATAAAGATTTTATTTATTTGTTTGCTTGTTTGTTTACTTATTTGAGAGAGAGAGGGAAATAGAGCACACGAGTGAGGGCAGGGGAGCAGAGAGGCAGGAGGACAGGAAGAAAGAGACCCTCTACTGAGCAGGGAGCCCAACATGAGGCTCAGCTTGATCCCAGAACCCTGGGATCATGATCTGAGCCAAAGGTAGATGCTTAACTGACTGAGCCACCCAGGGGCTCAAGATATCTTGGGATGTAGACCCAGTTCTTCCACTTGGATAAGTCATAAACCCTCTGAGTCTTGGGGTTTTGTGTGTGTGTGTGTGTGTGTGTGTGTGTGTTGCTTGTTTCAGGGTTTTGGGGTTTTTTTTGCCCTAAACAGAGGTAATATTCATTCAACACTTATTCATTTATGAAACAAATATTCATTGAGTATCTATTTTGTGCCAGGAACTGATTCAAGACACTGGAAAAGCCATGATCAAAACAGACTAAATTCCCTCCCTTCATGAACTGTTCACTCTAAAAGGGGAACAGACAATAAATTAGACTGACTAATAAAGGTATCACTATACATATGCACAAAACTACATGCTGGTGAGGAGGCAGATTGGTGGGAACTCTCATACATTGCTGGTAAGGATACAAAATGGTGTGGCCACATTGGCAAAGTCTTATAAAGTTACACTTTCTAACCCAGCAATCCTGTTTCTAGGTATTTATCTAAGAGAAAATGAAAACATGGCCCAAATAAAGACCTGCAGATGAAGCAATATAACCCCAGAGCAGAAACAACCAAAAAGACAATCAGCTTGTGATTGGATAGACATTTTGTAGCACATTTATACAGTGGAATACTACCCAGTAAAAAACAGTAAAAAACTGATGTAGGCAACAATATGAGTAAATCTCAATAGCATTATAATACGTGGCAGGGAGAGGGGGAAGCAGGCACAAAATGTTCAATACTCTATAATTCAATTTATGTGAAATTCTAGAAAAGGTAAAACTTCAGAGACAGAAATCATATCAGTAATTGTCAGGGGTTGTGGTTTGGGGTGAGAGATTGACTTCGAAAGGGCATAAGGAAACATTCCGGGAAATTTTCTATGATGTTTCAATTGTGCAGTCATTCATTTGTCAAGACTCATTTAAGGATATACTTAAAGGGGTATATTTTATTGTGTGTAAAAATAATGCCTCGATAACTCTTACTTTTAAAAATAGATGTAAATTATGTAATATTTTAGATAGAGGAAAGAGAGAGGGAAGGGAGTTGAAATTTTAGTTAGAAAGTCCTCACGTAGATAATTTTGAAGGAAGTAAAGGAACAAACTACATAGATATCTGGAGAAGGATATTCAGGCAAGAAGAATTGCAAATGTGAAAACTGAGAAGCAGAAACATGCCAAGTGTGTTTACCGAAGAGCACCATGTATGTGCCTCCCACTGTCTCTGTGTGTCCAAATATTCTCTTCTTATAAGCACACCAGTCAGATTTTATTAGGGCCCACCCCTAGAACCTCACTTAACCTAAATCACCTCTTTAAAAGCCGTGTCTTCAAATGTAGCTGCCTTTGGAACTCCTGGGGATTTGGGCTTCTACATACAAACTTTGAGGGAACACAATTCAGTCTGTAACACCCAGTGATATAACTTCAGAGTGAGTAGAACCATCTTGTTTATCCTCTAAAAACGTGGTATTATAATTTTAAAAATTCTACTGTGGGTGCTTCATTCTTTTAGGTATCAAAAAATTTTTTTAATGGAAGAAATAAATTAGAATCCAACTAATTATCTTTAGAGCGAGTTCTAATTGACCAAGAAGACACCAGGTACATATGTAACGAAGAGATGAGCCACACAGTGGAGTTGAGTGGAAGTAGTAGAACTGGCCTGGACACACAATGAGAATTCACATACACGACATATTTCCTTACCCTTCACATATTTAAACAGTCCTGGGGAGACCTTGTTTATAAAAATAGCTTTTTGGGTGGTATATAAAAACTGAGAACTATAACTACAGAATTTTTTAAAAATATTATTTATTTATTTATTTGACAGACAGAGATCAGAAGCAGGTAAAGAGGCAGGCAGAGAGGGGAGTGGGGGAAGCAGGCTCCCAGCTGAGCAAAGAGCCCAACACCGGGCTCAATCCCAGGATCCTGAGATCATGACCTAAGCCCAAGGCAGAGGCTTAACCCACTGAGCCACCCAGGTGCCCCACTATAGAATGTTTTTACAAAGTAAATTCTTCCTTTCCAGAGTCAAGTTGAAATTTTCCTGTTTGTTAAAAAATAAATATAAAGTGTATAAGCTAAACATTTTATGTTATCAAGAATTACAAGTATAAAAAATACCCTACGCTAACTGAATCTGGTTGGTTTTATAAAATATCTAGTAGGAACAGTATTCAGAGCAATTAACATATTAATTTCAGTAGTCAAAGGGAAGTGTTTCTTCCTCCAAAACAAGTTATTAACAATGTCTCTAAGCATTTATTCAGTGTGACTAATACTATAAAGTATGTAGCAGTGGCACTTAAAATATTCAGCAAACTGGAGATGAATGAATAAATAATGTAGCACCATTTTACTTGAACAAGAATAATTTCCTCAAAATTTCCCAATAGGAATGGCAGACACCTCGAGTAAAATTATCAAATCATATACAAAGTGCCAACACTGGCATTATACTCATCTCATAAAGAATTCATGGCAATGTGCCCAGCAGGTGAAATATTCCATAAGCAGGATTCTGGTCCTGTTTAAGCCTGTCATCAGGTACCAAAAACGGCTGGACACTGAACCAGTTAGGAATTAAGCCTCAAGTGCCATCTCTAGGAGTTGAGAGTCATGATTCACTTACTAGACTCCAATATAATGTATCTTAATTATCTTTAATTTTTTAAATAGACTTTATTTTTTAGAGTAGTTTTAGCTTCACAGGGATATTAAGCAGAAGATACAGACATTTCCCACAAACCCCCTGCCTGGATGCATGTATCACTTCCCCCATTATCAACATTCTCCCCCAGAGCGGAACATTTGTTGTAACCCATTAACCACATTAACATATCATTATCATTCCAAGTCTACTGTTCAGGATTCACTCTTGGTGTTGGACATTCTATGGGACTGAACACATTTATAATGTCATGTATCCAACATTACAATAGCAGAGTAGTTTTACTGCCCTAAAAATCCTGTTTTGTTAATGTTGAGTTTTAGATGTTCTTTGGATGTTTTAGATAACAGTTCTTTATTAGATATGTCTTTTGCAAATGTATTCTCCCAGTCTGTGGCTTGTCTTTTCCTTCTTTTAACATTATCTTTCAAAGAGTAGAAAATTTTAATTTTCATGAGGCCCAGCTTTAATTCTTTCTTTCAGATATCATACCTTTGATGTTGTATCTCAAAAGTACTAACTAAATTCAAGGTCATCTAGAGTTTCTCTTATGTTATTTTCTGTGGTTGTTATAGTTTTGCATTTTACATTCAGGAATATGATCCACTTCCAGTTAATTTTTTTTAAAATTTATTTATTTGTCAGAGAGAGAGGGAGAGAGAGAGAGCGAGCACAGGCAGGCAGAGTGGCAGGCAGAGGCAGAGGGAGAAGCAGGCTCCCTGCCGAGCAAGGAGCCCGATGCGGGACTCGCTCCCAGGACGCTGGGATCATGACCTGAGCCAAAGGCAGCCGCTCAACCAACTGAGCCACCCAGGCGTCCCTCCAGTTAATTTTTATGAAGGGCATAATATCTGTGTCAAGATTCTTTTTTTGCATGTGGATGTCCAGTTGTTCAGCACCATTTGTTAAAAAGACTATCTTTGCTCCATTGTATTGCCTTTGCTTCTTTGTCAAAGATTAGTTGACTGTATTTCTGGGCTCTCTATTCTATTCCATTGATCTGTTTGTCCATTATTTTGCCAATACCTCACTGTCTGGATTACAGTAGCTTTATAGTAAGTGTAGAAGTTGGGTAGTTCCAGTCCTCCCACGTAGTTCTCCTTCATTATTCTGGGTCTTTTGCCTCTCCATACAAACTCTAGAATCAATTTGTTGATATCCATAAAACAACTTTCTAGGATCTTATTTGGGATTGTGTTGCATCCATAGATCAAATTGGGAAGAATTGACATCTTGAAAATATTGAGTCTTCCTACCAATGATCATGTACTTTCTCTCCAATTATTTAGGTTTTTTTATTTGTTTCATTAGAGTTTTGTCATTTTCCTCATATAGATCTTATTCCTACTGTGTTAGATTTATACTTCAATTTTTTTTTTTTTTTGGTGTAAATGGTATTGTGTTTTTAATTTCAAATTCCACTTGTTCATTGCTGGTATATAGAAAAGTGATTGACTTTTGTATATCAACCTTGTATCCTGAAGCCTTGGTATAATTACTTGTTAGTTCCAGGAGTGTTTTGTTGATTCTTCCAGATTTTCCACATAAACAATCATGTCACTTATTAAAAAAAAGACAGTTTTATTTTTCCTTTTCAATCTGTGTACCTTTTATTTGTTGTTCTTTTCATACTACATTTGCTCGAACTTCCAACACGATGTTGAAAAGGAGTGGTGAGAGGGGACATCCTTGACCTGTTCCTGATCTCAGTGGGAAAACTTCTAGTTTATCATCATTAAGTATGATGTTAGCTGTAGGTTTTTCTGCATTCTTTATCATATTGAGGAAATTTCCCTCTGTTCCTAGTTTACCAAAAGTTTTATCATGAATGCTTTTACTGTTTTTACTGATATGATCATGGAATTTAACAACTTTAGTCTGTTGATGGAATTCCTTGTATTAATTGATTTTTGAATGTTGAACCAGCCTTGCATACTTGAAAAAAATCCCACTTGGTTGTGGTGTAAAATTTTTTTACACATTGTTGAAGTTGAGTTGCTAATGTTTTATTGAGGATTTTTGCATATTTGGTTATGACAAATATTGGTCTGTAGTTTCCTTTTCTTATATCTTTCTATGGTTGTGATATTGGGCTAATGCTAGCCTTATAAAAATGAATTAGGGAGTATCCTCTCTGCTTCTATCCTCTGAAAGAGATTGTAGAGAACTGATATAATGTTTTCCTTAAGTGTTTAGAAGAATACAACAATGAATTCAACCGGGTCTGATGTTTTCTTTCTTGGAAGATTATTAATTATTGATTCAATTTCTTTAATAGACATAGGCCTATTCAGATTATCTATTTCCTGTGTGAGTTTTAGCAGTCTGTCTTATTCAAGGAATTAGTCCATTTTATCTAGGTTATCAATTTTGTGGGTTCATAGTATCACTTTATATTCTTTTTAGTGCTAATGGGATCTTTAGTGATGTCCCCATCTCTCATTTAGAGATGTCCCCTCTCTCTAATATCATTCTGATATTAGCAATTTGTGTACGTTCTCTTTTTTTCTTTGTTAGCCCAGATAGAGACTTAGCAATTTTATTGATCTTTTCAAAGAACCAGACTTTGGTCCTTTAATTTTCTTGATTGGTTTCCCATTTTTAATTTCATTGATTTCTACTTTGATTTTTATTATTTCTTTCCTTTGGCTAATTTTTAAAATTAAATTTGCATTTTTTTCTAGTTTCCTAAGGTTGAAGCTGAGATCATTGATTTGAGACACTTCTTCTTTTCTAATCCATACATTTAGTGCTATAAATTTCCATCTAAGCATTGCTTTTATTGCATCTCACAAATTTTTAGAAGCTGTGTTTTCATTTTCATTTAGTTCAAAATGATTATCTTTAATTACATTAGTATAGTTCATTACACTGATTAACAAACCAGTACTTTCACCAATGAAAATCCATTTCTGACATTCAGCAAAGCCTTAGTGTTGAATGAGATGTGACTAGTAGATAGGTTTGTGGTAATCTTTTCTGGAGTTTAGGCTCTCTGCTTTAATGTTAGTTGGCCACTGCTGGATTTTAGACTCCTGATTAAAATACCAGCTACCAATGGTTGTGGGTTAACCTACATACACAGATTACTGCAGTATCTGTGCTATTTTACTATAGACTGAAACGTCGTTATATTCCATTTCAAATATTTCAGATTGTATCCTTAAATCTAGGTCAATTCAGGAAGTGAAATAAGGTCAATACTTTAAAGATTGTAAACTCTGAGAATGTTCCTCACATCTCAACTAAGTGAAATGCTGTGTATTTGATACACAGCCACATGACTGGAGGCCATTCCGTGTATCTTAAGAGAAGAAACCAACAATTTTACTTGTCACTCTCCCTCTAATGTTGGATGTTCATGTAAATTTCTGTCCTTTCACAGCCCTTCGACAAGAAAGCATGAAAAATAATTTACTTAATGTCTGCAAATCTGCAGTTATAGAAAAGGAAAATAGTAACTAAAGGTGACTCTGAGAAGTAACATAGTTGCAAGACAGTTAAGAAGGCTTTCTCCTATCTACCAAACCTTTTGGGCTCTGGAGGCAGAAAGGTGAAGAGAGATTAATCTAGCACTCAAAAGGCTCATAACCCATTAGAAACAATGAAGATAAAACAGGCAAATGATAAACTTACATTGGATGCTACTGCTAGTGAAGTTAAGACTTTATTATTAAAATGAGAATTTAGTTCAAAGCGAGAAGGAAAAACAAAGTTAGCAAGTGTTTGGATTAAAAATCAAGAATGGGATGGGTTGCCAGAAGTTTCTTTACTGAATAGTCATTTATTGAGTGCCTATAATTATATTTATTTGATTCTAAGATGTCAGATAATCTATCAGCTTTTTAAAGGAGAAAAAACTCTATGTTAAATGTGTCTATCAGTTGTAAGGGGCCTTCCCAAAAATGTAAAAATATGAACATGCTCATTTTAGGACACATGCAAAGCACTTCGTAAAGACAGCAGGTTCAGAAGTGTGCCTACTAGTCATGGACCTAGCATTACAGAGATTAACCTGGTGGAGTTATATATACATTACAAAAATAAATACATAAAAGTATAATTATAAACTAATGTTGCAAGAAATCTGGATAAGTTTGTACATGAAGTAAAAATCTGATTTTAGAAAGTTGAAACACAGGGGTTTCTCTAAAGCCTAGTTTTATTCTTTATTCTTTGACTGGTAAACACTATAAAGTCAATGAGTTATGAGAACTTCCCTTTCATCTTCTTTCTCCCTACATCGCTGAGAAATTTTCAGTCTCTGCTAAATGTTGCAATCCTACCTCTCGTTCTTCCACCATATTGGCACCCTGTGTAAATCTTCAGTCAGAACTAATTTTACAGATCCAGATTTGTACATCTTTATCCCACATTAAGATATTCATAGCATCTCAAGTTTACTCAAAACTTCTGGCTGAAGTCTTTGAGAATCATGTTAAAGTTACTGTCCAAGAGCACGTTGTCTTTACTTGCCAAACAAGATTGGCCAGGTGAGGTCAATTATTTTACAACATGTTCAGTTAATCAGTATGTATCACTTCCTATAGTTTATAGTTACAGTATTATGTTGGGATTGGAAGGATAAAATTATTGCATGTTTTCTACTTTAAAGGAGGCTCAAATCTAGTTGAGGAGATAAGAAAAATAGTATTACTCTATGAGTATACTGTCACTCAATAAATAACATTTATCCAGAATAGTCCTGGTTTATGTGGAGGGCTGGAGTTGGAAAAAACAAAAAAATAGATGGGGGGGGTACCAAAACTAAACAAACAAACAAACAAAAATCTTTCCATAACCTAGTAGTAAAATCCCTCCTAATGATTTGGTAATTGTTGAATATTATTTAACTCTAGTCTGATAGTATATTGGAAAGTAGAGTAATAGACTCTGCTCTTTGCTTTGACCCCACCAACTGCAAAGAATTAATACCACCCCAATCTTTCTTTAGCTAGCCATCTTTGAGAGCTTTAGATTATTACTATATATTGAAGGAACATTCCATCTTACATAAGCATAATGTTTTATTCTATTTTTGCCATTTCTTAAAATCAAAGAAACCTAGAAAAAGTTATTCCCACAAACTCATTACTTATTGCTAACTTGACATATTCAGCTTGATCATCTGGTGTAATGTATATATTCTTGAAACTAAATTGATTATCTTGACACTTGCTCTTGGCAAAATGAAAAGAAAGCTTATAGCTTCAAATATAAGGTCTACATATTACCACATTATAAGGTTAGGATGCCAGAGAAACTAGGAAAGCCTTTTTAAAAAAAATCAAAGACATTTTGTTATTTGGTTGGTAAAACTAAGAATTTAAGAAAATCTGAATATAGGCAGCCCAAATATAAAGAATATCTGAAACACAGATCCTAAATATGATGCCTTTTTCAATATTTTACACCTAAACAAAATATGTGGAAGCATAGGCATATTAATTTTGCAAAGATTGCAACCTCAGATATACTGCATCCTAGCTATGACATTTTCTAAGATTTTTTCTCATAAAAACTGTGAAAGCATGAGGCCAGCAACATCAAGAAAATTTTAGGTGAGCATGAGTATAATGGCACTTATAAACTGATTAGTGTGAAAAGGTCACAGTGGCAAGAACAAGAAAACCACCAGAAGTCATATGGAATCCATGAAACAGAAAATGCTTTCAAGCACATATATGAGACTACACAATGCATTAGCCATTATTGTTAGCAATACTTTTACTTACTTTTTTAAACACACATGACTAAAAGTACATTGATAAATATATGTTATGTGCATAGCAAAATATTGGCTTTGCTTCTCCAAAGACCAGGTAATGGCAATACTAATCAGATTCATGAGCGTGATGTGGGTGGTACTGGGAGCCTGGGAATCACAGTGTGAAAATCTAAGTGAGGATGGTACTGTACAGATATCTGATCAGCACATTTCCCAGAGAGATTGTCAACCTCCTTGCTTCTCTTATACCCATTTCAGCACCAAATTGTACTAAAACCTCAGCACCCAGCAGGATGAGCCAGTCTTCCCTAACTGTGGTTGAGAAGAGAACTTAGACAATGAAACACAGTGATTAGTACACATTCCTGCTCAGTTTTCAAAAGATTAGGTTTTGGATGCATACCCTGTGATAAAGCATAACTTGAACTTAAACTTGTGGGGATCTGTTTTTAGAAAAGCAGAGATGGAAACATTGAGAGTCAGGACCCATGTAACTCTCCTCCTGATTGCCCTGAAAAGCAGGAATCATGGACAAACAAAGCTATTTTTGCTCTCCAATTATCCTCTGAGCATTTGTTTTACCGAACCCCACAATTTGTCTTGATCTCATCGTTTTTAGGGAGGTTGCAATCCCACATTTATCTACTCTCTCACCATCATCTCTAATCTCTCTCTTTCCTCTGCCTCTTTGTCCTCATTTCCAAACACGCATAGCTCTTTTCTGTCACAAATTACCATTCGCAGGAATTCACTGCACTGTCCAATGGGCACTGTTTTTCAGTTTCTTTGATACCAAAATGGCCTGTGCATGCTTTCTCCATGTTGTTACCGCCTACTCCCTTCTTCATCTTTTGCAAACTAGCTTGTAGTTCTGCCTCCCCTCCCCACCCAATACTGTTTCTTAAGTTAATGATGATCTCTCTCCCTACCACTGTCCTCTAATGGTCTCTTGGCAGAGCCTCGTCCCTTGCTTTTGACAACCTGACATTATGTATTTTTTTTTCTTTTTCTGATCCTTCTCTCTTATTTTTTCTTCTACCTGCAAGCTATGACCATTATCCAGTCTTTGCTTCTCTGATCTGTTTCCTTTTTAAATCCAGAGAGATATTAAATGGTATTCCTCAGTCTGAAGTACCTTAGAAGTGGCCACTGAAGGTTCAGGAACAGCTAGAAGGGTGGACAGGTGGTACCTCCCACCACTTCAAATGGGAAAGTCCTGCTTTTACCTGATTTACTTGTTCTATGTTGTTTCTTTTGGCGAGTTTATTTGGAATCTAATTTCTAGTTTTACCACTATCTCTATGACTTTTGCCAATATTTCAAAGCATTAATATATTTCTTACATCCAGACCTGTGCCATTCCTTTCATCTGGACCTCTCTCCTACACTATTCCTCAGCATCTTCCTAATTCCTACTAATATTTTGGTCTTCTATGTCCTCCTTCCTGGAGGAATCCAGGAAGTCCTTTATTAACCCCAAATCTGGGTAGGATGTTCTGTGTGGTACCATTGCATTCTGTATCAATCTCTTAACACAGCACTTTATTTCATTGTGTTTTCTGTTTGTCTACATTCCCTACTAAACTGGAAACTCACTGGGGACAGAATATTACATCTCTATTGTAGTGCCTGGCATGTAATAACTTTGAACAATCCAAGCAGATAAATATATAGTCCAGCAAGGAGATACAAATTAGGTGACACTGCTCTCTAAAGAAAAATGAAAGGGTTATCCCTCATTCTGATCAAACTGTCCTGATTTGCCTGCTTCCTGAGCTTCCTTGGCACCTCCTTCATCCACTTCTGAGTCCTGTTCACAACACCCTCACTATTTGCTTTTTGGGGAAGTTATTTTATATGTCCACTCTGATTTTTCTTGTCTGAAAGAGACATATACTGTTAAAGATACTTACAATGACAAAGAAAAATTTAAAGTACTAAAAATCATACTATTTTCAATGCTATCATTACATCATTCTTAACAAAATTCTAACATTACACTATTTTGGCCTAATTTCAACAATTCCAATGTCTTCCATAAAGGTAATAAACCTTCAAAGGATTTGATGCCATGTCTAAGAAGTTTATAGGAAAAATGGTGGTGGTTAACTGACTTATAAAGGACATATTGCTTCAAATATTTGCTATACAAAAATGTATCTATATAAATGCAACAAAAAAGTCCTAAAATTAAATCAAAGAAAAGGATCAATGTAATGTCCACATACACTCTGCAAAAACAGGCTTAGAGAAATTCCAAACTGCTGGCGTACTAAAACTAGAAAGTGCAGTAGGTATAGTCCCATCTTGAAATCTAAACGGTAGTATCACCTTCAACAGGCAAAGCCTGAGTACCTCCATCATAAATGTTGTAAGTTCTGAAAGCAAAAATCACATTTAAATTCAGTGAGTTTTGTTTGTGTTTGTATAATGATAACTCAAGTATCAGATGAGTAGCTGAAGAGAGGACTTTTAAAATCCTGTTCAACTCTGAGAGTCTGGTCAGGGATTTAGATCATGAATCCATTTAAGCCACTTTATCTGCAGGGCAAATTTTCTCATATTTCTTAAAACAATAGCAATTTTTGTAAAGAGGAAAGCCCATAGCCAACAGGGGAAATGTTACTTACGAGTATTGTGTCAGCAGTTCCAAATCATTATGCATGTTGATTGGATATGCTTCACTGAGTTCAAACAACTTCTCCAGGGCCTCATAAATGAAAATGATACAAATAAGAGAAGCAAAAGCTTCTTCGGTAAACCGGGTGATATAGCAGACGAGGGAACTTGCATCAGTGGCCACGAGTATGATACACAGAGTTGCTGTCCAAAGGCCAATACTAGCTCTCAGAGATAGGTATGACAGCCCGTATTCTCTAGAAGGAGGAAAAGAACAGTGGGAATAAGGTCATTTAACAGTTTGCCACCGTTTTAAATAGATGGAAATAAGTCTAATTCAGGAAGTGAAAGGAAATAAGTTTCACATCCCATGAGTATCTAAATTCAAGACTGTCTAAAGGGAACATCTAAGGGAACAAAAATAAAAGGGGTTTCTCAGTGTTTAAAGAGTATCATCTTTTAGGAATTTTACTTAACATATTATACAAATCTTTTATTTTTTCTTTCTTTCCATGGAGAGACAAGATGGCAAACTGAATCGAATCAACCACTTCTGCCTCTCCCAGCAGACCCCGAATGTGATGTTGGGAGAGGTATAAATACAGTGGAGAAATAGAGAGGGGCTAAGGGGCCAACAGTATTTGACACTTACTTGCAAAATTTAAACAAAATCTTTTCAAACACCAAAACTGGTCCTGTACTGCCTAATATGGTAAGAGGCTGTCCACCAAAGAGAGAATAGGCTATTCCAGTCATAGATGCTCCAAAGAGAGATTCGATTGCACTCTGTGTAGAGATATAAATAAGTCCATTATCTAAGCTGTACACCATTATAACTAGTGAGAAAATGTTTAAAATACATGAGTATATCCTTTCTCCTTTGCTATGAAAAGTCTAGCGACCCTGGGCAGGATGTGGGGTAGGAGGATAAGAAAAGGGACAAGCGGTCAGCAGAATATGAGTGGTACTCAGTGGGGAAAGGTCCTCACCACATTCCTTATCTTGCTTTTTTTTAAGGGGGGGGTTGCCTTCTAACAGTTTACATGTGTTCGTGGTTAAGTGTCAGGACAGAAGCATGGCCTGTATAAACAGGAAAAGGTATAAATAGGAAAAGGACTCCCTGTGAGCTGAAAACTAGAGCGGAAAGCTAGCTAAGGATCGGGGTCAGGGATGAGACCAGACCTTGTGTGGGACTGAGAACTTGTTCTGAAGTATTCCACTCCTGGATTACCAGTTCTACTAGCCACCCAGGAAACTCGTACGAAGTGTACAGGTGCGACCACACATCAGATCTCTCCTCATGACAAATGGACACTTATCTAACTATGAATCTTGAGCACTGACTGAGCTTTAAAAATCCAAGGAGAGCATAATACATACTATACGACCTTCAGTTGCTTCTCCCAGCAGTCCTCCAAACGTGATGACAGGAGACATGCAGGCGCAGTAGAGGAACAGAAAAGATGCTAAACACTGAAGGCTGAATGCATCTCTGAAGTCACTCCAGAAGTATGGAGCTTTTCTTTTGATATCTAAAATAAGTCCCCCAAAAATCCTAAGACAGGGGGAAGAAACACAAGAGTGAAATCCAAATATAAAAAAACCCACACAAATCAAAACCCTCATTTATTTTGTTGCCAGGTCACAGTATACGTTTTCCATCAGCAGAGATGAGACCCATCTTAACCTGCTGCATTGTATTCTTGTGATCTACAGAGATGGCTTGTACCACTATGTTACTTCCAGTCCTAACCAAATATTGTGCCAGCAACCCAAACACCCCAGGTTCTCTCAGACAAGGTTCAGAGCGGTTCCTCCATCAAAACTCAAATAATGAAATTTAAGGATTTCTCTAACCTCTGTGCCATTTCTATATTCATCAACTCCTACACTCGGGCCTACTACTCTCGATCACTGGCAGTATTTTCTAATCATTTATATTTCATTTAGCATAGCAGAAAGTGAAGGTTGGGAGAGTAAACTGGCCTTCATATTCTCAAATAGTGGGCATTACCCTGGGGAGAAGATGGAGTGTTTAACCATGGCTCCAGTTACCTGCTTTCTCAGCCAAAATATTTCTCACCAGGTATCGTTTCCAACAGGCATCTAAATGGCCTTATGGATGACAGTAATGTCTAGTAAAGACAGATTGCTTCCATTATTGTTTTCATTTTTAGGAAATGAGGAAGGGGACCTTAAAATAACCAATCTAGAAAAATGTAATTTTGATCCACTTCTGTCTAAACATATCCCAACATCTATCATTCACAAGACAATAATGGCCTTCCTTGGTATAAACTCACTTATTCCAAATGTATCCAAAACCCACACTGAAACACTTGAAAGAGGAGTAGGGGGCGGGGGTGCAGGGGTGAATAGCATTAAATTGTAAAATGTTCCATAAAATTTGAGGACTAAAATGTTTTCAATCTACTAGGAACGAGACTATTAATGAACAGGTATTCTCATTCTTGGAACATTTAGTAAAAATATGTGGATTTAACACTTGGCTACTAAGAGCTCTTTGTGCTCCATGGAATAAAGATGTTGTATTAAAATGAATAAGACTATGATCAAGTTCCTACAGGGAGGTTAAAAAAACCTACTATGTTCCAGTACAGTGCCAGTATGCTGAATATATTTGGATTATGCAAAAATATTAAGTTTTGTTATTTATTTTCTAGATAGAAATATTCACTGGCAATCTTAGAATCACCTCAAAAATTATTGTTCTCTTGAGAAACAAATTCTGGTTTGGGTTGAAATATGCATATCTTCAGGATAACAGAAAATTATGACTATTATTTTTAAGTGCCATGATCTGACTTAGACACAATAGTACCATGTTAGTAACTATCTTACTATTACATAAATGATAGAATCACTGTGATTTCCTAGTGATTGCTTCCATCAACAAGGCAGGGAGTAGGAGAAACTGAGTAGGATGAAATTCTAATTGAAAAGAGGACATTTAAACTCAAAGAAGCTTACAGTGAACTTGTGAAACTCACACACACAAAGATCACCTTCGTTTCCCCTAGTTGAGTTTGTTAAACATATGCATAGTTTTTATTTGGGGAGGATCATTTCTGAATGGTGTGTTAACTTATCAAAGTCACAATTCAAAATAGATTTGATCTACTATTTATTCATTCATTTATAATTTATATCCCACCTAATCCCCCAAATTGAGGTGGTTATGAACTATTACTTAGTAGTTAACATTTATAGGTTTGATAGTACTTCCTATTAGACCATTGTTTTCTAATTAATTACTTATTAGGGCATACATTAGTCTAAATAGCTATTATATTACTGTGTAATAAACGTGCTGTTAGCAGCAAAAATCTAAATCCGGAAGTGAGAGGTCATTGCAGAGAACAGTGCAAGAGCAGCCCAGATGTACACCAGCAACTCCAGGAGAGCAGATGAGTAATGGATACTTCAAGTCATGTCAGCAACAGAATCTGTGGAAGAACTCTGGAGAAGCGAAGATACCGGATATTGGTGACCTGGGAGGATTTAGGAAGCAGTAAGGAAAAGTGAACTCGAAAAAAATCTAAGCTATGTGGCATGTTACACCTGAGAGAGAGAGAGAAAGAGAGAAAAAAAGAACCACCAAAAATAAAAAGACAGCATTTGAAAATATGAAAGCAAACAGAAGAAGTAACTGGGCTTCCAGTAAAGGGAAAAGGAAAAAATTGCTTGAATCATCTCAAATTATACGGAGCCTGAGGAAGACGTTCAAGGACATTTCCTCAGAGACCAAAACGTAGATAAAGGGAAAGAACAGAGGAGAATTAAAATGCACAGAGTTGTCAGAAACCGGAAAGTTGGCTTAGAGGACACAGTGAAAGCAGTCCCGGAAATGGCCTTGAGAGGAGGGGAGTACCAATCCTGCAAAGCCTTTGCCATTGACTTCAATTATAATGGAGGCTGTGTGCACATATTCCCTGAAGACAGACCCTCCCAAGGTTTTCTGATTTTCTGCTCACACATTGCTTGAAGAGAGACAAGCTGTCAAAAAATGATAAAGAACCATTTTAAGAAATAAATTGAAGCTTTCATCTCTTCAAAGATGTGTGATTAGAAAAATAAATCATATAGCTCCTTCAAATTACAACCACAAAAATAAAAAATACGATTATATACATCCTACTTGCATGTAATGAGATAGGGTCTATAAGACTAAGTTCTTGGTATTTATTTTTATTTCCATCTTGAACTTGAAGCTTTCAACAGGCTCTTTTAGAAGGGGCAACTGACAGTTTTCTTATTCATTCTAAGAATCTGTGAATGCATTTTATGCACAGCAAAATGAAAGACTGGGTAAGATAAAATGGAATGAGGTATCCACTATTCTGGTTTAATAGTAACAAAAATCATTAGCAAATACTGGGAAATCAAACTAATTGGCATTAAACAGGTATTCAAGTACTACATATTCAAATAAATAAATAGGTATTCAAATAAACGGGTATTTTTTAAGTACTCAACGTCTAAAAGAAATTGCATCTCAAAACGGCAATTCCTGACACAAAGAACAGTATCCCATTTGGTCTGTGAAGTACCATACAGATGCTTTTCACTAACCTTCCAGTTCGCTGGAGTTCGGGTCCACTATGTCCTCCGTGGGGCTCTGCTTCCCCATGAGCTGCTGTTCCATTCGGTACAGCAGGAATCTTCCTCTTCTCCTGCAGGAAGTTTTTTGTTTTTGTGTTTTAATTTCAGGTGCTAGTTGTAAATAACAAAAACAAATTTTTTTCCCTTGAGGCAATATGCAGAGTGGCTAAGAACCCAGGCTCTGTTACTTATTTGCTGCATGACCTCTAGCAAGTTATCTAGGCTTCCTAAAGCTTCAGTTCCTTCCTCTGTTTACTAGTAGTAATAACATCTATCAGTGTGATTGAGAAAATTAAATGAAGTGATGGACATTTGTTCATTCGTTCAACTAATCTTTGTTGGGTGCTTCGTGGGCCATGCATTGTTAGGGATGCTAGAGAGGCAAAGATGAGCAAGAAAAAGCATTCTTACTGGGGACAAAAAACAAATCTCTAATGTCAAGCAGAGATAGAGCTATGAAGACAAAAGAAAAAAAGGAAGGGGGCACAGAGACAAGGGCCGGGTGAGGGGGCACTAGGTATGGCGGTGTTATATGCCTGGCATAGCTCAACCCTTCAATAAATTTAAACTGCTACCGTTAGCTATTTTTGAGGGTAGTTCCCTCTTTTATTCTGGCTGATATCTTCCTACCCACGGAATGATTTACAATATGGTGTTTTTTTCTGACTCACAGAGATTTAAAAGATTATTACAAAAGGAGACTTCTAGTTGAGCCATTGAAAAATTAGCTGAGGCTTATGTAAGTGCTGTCTTATTCACAAGTGTCTTCCACCCACTTTTGTCAGTGACGGAGATTTTTAAAAATCAGAAAATCCTACCTATCAGCTATCTTAGAGCATGCCAATGTGTTCAAAAGGACTTAAAAGGATCATAAAATTTTTTTAAGTGGTGCAATTAAAATGTTTACTTAACTGTCATTCCAAAATAGTGTAACCACTATCAAATGTTCTTAGGTACAATGGGACATTTAGGTAAAATGGCACAGGTTTAAAACATGAGAAAAATAGGCTTTGAAATGCACAAAATATAGAAAAGTTCATTGTTTAATAATTTTATAATTTTCCAGTTATATGAATAGGTACACTGATTTAAAGTTCAATAAGAGAGGATGTGTGTCAATTGATGGAGGAACTGCCTTTACATATAAATAATTATCATCCATCGTAAAGGGCTTTAAGAGTGGCCTCAGTACCTTCAATACCCAACAGTCACCCAGGAAACACTTCTCAGCTTCCACAAATCTCAGAAAGCAAGTGATATTATTTGGTCTTCTGGATAATTATCCCTTATTGGCTACGTTAACTCACTGTCTTATAATGGGAAAAGCTATCCTTAGATAAGGCAAATGATAAACCATGAAAGATATTTGCCATTCTAAAACACCTGTTTCATCAAGGAGTGTTCATCTTATAGTAAGAGGAAAAGGTATGTGAAAAGAGACATATGAACAGTATCGATAAATATTCTGACAAAAATATAGGAAATATTTTTTGTTCAGAAACACAAGTATTTTGATATTTTAAAACAAATCAATGAGTGAGTATATATTTGACTACTCAAATTATACGATTTATTTAGTCAATCAACAAATACTTATTGAGAACCAATTTGTGTCGGGTTCTTGGCCCCACCACTAATACAACAGTGGACAAATTGGGTCTGTGGAGCTCACGTTCTATTAGGGAATGCCAACAATAAACAAATAAACCCACAAACAAATTAGTTCTATGGTGTGTTAGAAAGATTAAAACTTTGTAAAAATAAAAATTTAGAATAGAGTAAGAGGTGGTCTGAGGTGTGGGTTGCGTAGGTAGGGAGGAAGGAGTGGCAATTAGAACCATCATAAGATCAGTGAGAAAATGTCATTTGAGAAAAACCTGAGAGAGTCGAGGGAATAAACCATGAGAATGAGTGAGGGATATCTAGACAAAAAGAAGAGCCAATGGGACAGTGTCACGGCAGGAATATGGCTGTAGGGTCTGAAGAAAAAGAAGCAAAGAAGCCAAATGGCTGGAGAGGAGTAAGCAAAGCAGAAATTGGTAGGAGTTTACTTTGAAAAGGTAAAGGGATGCCAGAGTAGGTTTAGTAAACCGTTGTAAATATTTGGCTTTTATTCTCAGTGAAATGAGGAAGTATTATAGGGTTTTGAGGAAAGAAGAAGCATGATCTCACTTGGAGTTACTCTGGTTGCTGTGTTGAGAACACATGGGCTAAGGACAGAAACAAGGAGACCAGTTAAAAACTATTTCAATAATCCAGGACGAAAATTATGGTAAGCTTTAACTAGGATGGTAGCAGTGGTATCAATGAGAAATGGTGTAATTCTGTATAAATATTAAAGGCAAGACCAAGAGTATTTCCTGGCAGAATGGAAATCTAAGAATAAATAAAAATTAGTGATTTGGGCTTAATCAACAATAAGATTGGAATTAGGACCTACCAATAAAAGAAGGTGAAGATGGAACAGACTTAGCAAAAAGATCAGTTTCTTGTACACTTCGGGAAGCATCATATTGCCTTTTCTAACATAAATGCAAAGATGCATACTGGAGCAGAAATGAGACAATCTACAATTCAGTTCAAACTTTGGACTTGTCAAATTTTAGATATCTATAAGACACCAAAGTGAAGATATGGGACAGGCATTTGGATAAATAACTCTCAAGTTCAAAGTAAACATTAAATTTGGAAGAGGGTTTAAAGCAATAAGATTGGATGATATTATCACGAGAATGTGTGTAGGTAGAAAAGAGAAGATGACTACCGAGTGAGCCTGTATCATTTCAAAATAAAGAAATCAAAGAAGAAGAAACCAGCATAGGAGACTGAGAGGGGGATAACCAGTGAGCTAGGGGGAAAATCAAGAATGTGGTGTTTTGGAAGCGAAGAGCATATATCAGGGAAAGGGGAGTCAAATGCCATTCACTGACAGGCTAAATAAAATCCAGACTGAGAGTTGACTATGGAATTGAGCATTGTGGAGATCTTCGGTGACCTTCATGTAAGTAATTTTAGTGAAGTGATGGGGACAAAAGCCTTACTGGGGAAAGTTTAAGAGAGACTTGGAGGAGATTAACTGGAGCAGATTGTACAGAGACCTTCTGTGCCATTTGGTTGCATTGGGGAAAAAAAAAAAAAAGAATGGATGAGTAGCTGACAGCGGCAGTATTGAGAATTTTTTTTAAGAATTGCAAATTAATAAGATTGCATGCTAATAAAAATGATGTAATACAGAACAAAAGAATTGATAGAGGAAAGAAAGAGGAGAATTGATGGTGTAATGTCTTTGAATAGGTTTGAAGAGATGGGATCTAGTGCAAAGGTAGAATTCGAACTTTGGATAATTCATCGGTAGTAATATATGGGAAGGCAAAGTACGTGGGCACAGAGACCAGTAGACAGATAGGCATGGTAATGAGAGTTTAGGGAGGTTCTCTGATCATTTCAAATTTCTCAGGGAAGTGGGAAGCAAGTCAAATCTGAAAGCGAGGCTCAGGAAAGATGTGCTGAAGACTTGAGGAGAGAAAATGGGTCTGAAATAGTCATCTAGGGAGAATTATTGGCCTAGGGAGTATAGTATGATGAACTTGCAACATTAAGGTCCACTTGAGGTAGGTGGTCATGAATTAATGAGATCAGTCAGTGTAGTTATGATTTCCTTCAGCTATGCTCAGCTGTATCAGTGCAGGTAGAGATTAAAGAGTTGGATTCACACAAGGTCGTGGTTTCAACAAGCAAGTAAATGGCATGAGAGAAAAACAAAGGAGTTTAGGGTATACACAAGGGAGTGATTATAATGCCCGACATGATGTTCTAACAAATATTTTCAAGGTTATCCTTTAGGGTGACTAGTTAGTCTTCTCTTAACTGAAAAGAAAAAGTGTTTACAAATCTGTGACTTATGGGGTGCCCGGGTCGCTCATTCAGTTAAGCTTCTGACTCTTGATTTTGGCTCATGTCACGATCTCAGGATTGTGAGATCAAGCCCTGTATCTTCCTCTCCCTCTGCCCCCGCCCCCACTCACGTGTTTGTGCTTTCTCTCGAAAAGAAAAAAAAAAACTGTGATTTACACATTTCAAAAGAACATAAAAACCATAAAAATTATTCCACGGGGGAGAATAGTATTTGAATGAATATGAAGTCAGAGTGCTTAATATCTTTTAATTTATCTTGATTCATTTAATGAAAGAAAACATAGTTCATAGTATCTGTTATTCAATTACAACACATATTTAAAAAATACTATTGTAAAGAAGCATAGCAGAACTCAAATACCTTGATTCCTAATTCAATGTTCTACTACCTAATTCAATGTACTACTGCCTTTTAATACTCAGAATCCAATCATTAATCCTGATTTTAAAGAGTCTCATAAAATAATTTTAAAAATAGAGAGTTCCCAGACCTCAACTTGCTTCAAAAATATCATTCCTCAAAGGCAAGATGTTTTAAAAAATGCTTGACTTCAGTTTTATTGTTTAAAAAACTAAATGATGTTTTAACAAGTGACTTTTAAAGTCTCACTCTCAATGTATTAATATTTTTACAGAATATTTCCAAATAACATCAACTGAAGAGTTTCTTTCTTTTTACTTCAGGAAGCATTATATTGCCTTTTCTAATATTCTAAGTGTAAAGATGTCTACAAGTACCAAAATAAGTCAATCTGTAACCTAGAAGTTACTCGTTAAGCAACTTTTTTTTAGTAGTTTGAGATCAACAGAAATTATGTGGTGTATAGAATTAGAAAATTGTCATTATTGAGAAAAGGAAACCAAATAATCTTTAATAATTATGAAATGACTTCAGAATGAAAATACAGAAATAAGACATCAGTACATATTTCTTAAATTGATAGTGAGACTGAGCTGACCTTTTTAAATACTCATGGATGAGTGGTACACTTGTTCATTTGCCCACCTCAGGCTAACCAGGAAAACTTCTGAGTCAACTAGAACAGTAGAGTCTGACAGGTTGTACTCCACAGGGACAAGGGCCCAAGACAAGGCTGAGTAGATGACAACTGGGAGGGTTTCAGGAGGCATATTCAGTAAGAACAGAGGTGGCAATATAAGTGGGCTTAACAAACATTTGGCCACCAATCTCAACAAAGTCAAGCCTGTAATTAAAAAGTGACCCAAATAATAGCAACAGTTTTCATTTTTACCTTTCCGGATTATATCATGAGTGAACAGCACACTGGATTTTTATAGGCAAATTTTTTGTAATTTTTGTACCATATGTCCACACAAAGGTAATACATAAGAATTATAATTTAAAAATTATTCCTGATTATAAATATGATCAGCAGTAATGGGGAATTTTCTATATAATATGATTAAGTCATGCCTTTGAATTTTCTTTTTTTAATATTTTCATTATTTTATTTTTAAAACTATTGGCCCACCTGGAACTTGTAAATGTTTCAATTTAATGCAAGGAAAGATTAAATAAATCTTGACATAAATTAGGTAAACAATACATACCTATCAAAAAGAACTTTTTTTTTTTACTTTTTTTAAAAGCTATTATTTTAATCACCTCGTGCTTATCATGACAAGTATGTTCTTTAATCCCCATTACCTATTTCACCCATATTTCCACCCACCTCCCCTCTGTTAACTATCAGTTTGTTCTCCATAGTTAAGAGTCTATTTGTCTCACTCTTTTTTTTTTCCCTTTACTCATTTGTTTTGTTTCTTAAATTCCACATATGAGTGAAGTCGAAAGGTATTTGTCTTTCTCCAACTGGTTTATTTTGCTTAGCATTTATACTCTCTATTTCCATCCATGTTTTTGCAAATGGCAAGATTTCATTCTTTTTATGGCTGAGTAATATTCCATAGTGTGTGGGTGTGTGTGTCTGTGTGTATGTGTTTGTGTGTGTTTGTGTGTGTGTGTGTGTCACTTCTCTATCCATTCATCAATTGATGGACACTTAGGGCTGCTTCCATATCTTGGCTATTTAAACAATGCTACTCTAACTACTTTTTCAGCTATTTCGGGAGATTCTTCAGGTAGGTCAAGAAGCTCCTTCTGTGTGGACTCTTCAGCAGATGGTGAAACTTTGGTTGTGGCACCTGGGTGGCTTAGTCAGTTAAGTAACCAGCTGTTGATTTCTGCTTGGGTCATGATCTCAGGGTCGTGAGATACAGCCCTACAATGGGTTTGGGGATGGGCATGGAGCCCACTTAAGATACTCTCTCTCCTTCTCCCTTTGCCCCTCTCCCTTGCTCATGCAGGCATGCTCTCTCCCTCTCTCTTGCTCACTCACTCTCAAATAAATAAATAAATAAATAAAGATTAGGCAAATTGAGTCTCTGCTCCTTTTCTCTTTGATGTTTCAAAAAAATGCCTTACTCATTTTCAAGCACCAAATCTTCATCACCCCCAATTTTAAGACCATTGCTTAACTTCAAGGTTTCACCCATCATCTGATAAAAGTACTCTTTCAGTTTTCTCTATTTCATTTCCTGATAGGGTCTTAGAACATTCTCTATGTATCTACTGGCCTTTTTACCCTGTGCTGCTTCTTTTTCTCTGACAAGTTTTTGCCTTTTCTCATTCTTCTCTTCTTCTTCTTTCAGATACACTTGGAAAGATTTAAATGAATTAAGTCATGAGGTAGTCACAGAAATAATTAAAGTAAGAAGAGCAGGCAGTAAGAAAATCTGGACATATAGCAAAATTAGATCTTTAATTCTTAGATCAGGGATCCCACGCTGAGCTCCAGAAGGGAAGAGAAGGGAAGAGTGGAGAGGAGGAAAATGCCAATAACCCCACGAGAAGCCATAGTGGCAGAAGCCCCATGTCTGGGCAAGAGGCTGAATTTTCTTAATAGTTGCCAATTTCAAAGAACTATATCAAAACATGGAAAGATGGCAATGGGATTTTTCTCAAGCCATATTTTACATTTTTAATAAAATTTTAATTTTCCTCTAGTATAATATGTTTTAAAGTAGGTTTAAAATCTCCCCAGGTAGGGGTGCCTGGGTGGCTCAGTGGGTTAAGCCTCTGCCTTCGGCTCAGGTCATGATCCCAGAGTCCTGGGATCGAGGCTCCCCCCACCAAGTCGGGCTCTCTGCTCAGCAGGGAGCCTGCTTCCTCCCTCTCTCTCTGCCTGCCTCTCTGCCTACTTATGATCTCTGTCTGTCAAATAAATAAAAAAAATCTTTAAAAAAATAAAATAAATAAAATAAAATCTTCCCAGGCATATCGGACCATTCGAGTTAGTGGCATATCATCAATATACCAAATTTCTCAGGGAGGTGTGTTGGATAGCAACAAGAAGTGACCTTCAGTCACTGGAGGTGAGAGGGTGGGACTGAAAATTCTACCCCTCTAATACATGGTTGGCTCTGCTGGACACCAACCCCCATCCCTTGGTGAGTTCTAAAAGTCACCTCATTAACATAATAAAAGACGCCTTTGTTGCTTGCCTCACTTAGGGAATTTCAAGTGGTTTAGGAGCTCCATGCCAAAAAGGGGAATGAATGCCAAATATATATTTGTTATCATAAATCACAACATCACAGAGCTTCAAGTCATTTTGAATCTTTTGGATGAGTTATACTATTTCAGTACATGTATTTAAAAGACAACAAAATGATGGAATTTGTAAGAGTATTTTCAAATAAACATACCTGGGAAGGAACATTTTTGGGAGGCTCTATACGAATGCTTGGATCCCATTCTCCAGGAGGGAGAACAGTAACCTGATCCAAAAATTCATCGATTCCTGATACCAAGTCATTGCGATCTTTAGCTTTGTAAGCAACATCATGAAATACCTATAGGAGGAAAAGATAAAAAAGTAATTATAAAATCTTAAGGCATTCAGTGTTTTCATTTCCCAGCTATCTCACACATGATTATCACAATTTAAAGAAATAGGCAGCTTTAACTAAAGAAATTTTTAATGCATACAATTATAATTTAGTTTATTCTATGAGTGCACATAGATATATATTTTTCTTAGAATGTAGAATGAATGTTGAAATTTCTGGAAACAAGAGTAAGAGAAAGGGAAAGGCGTAAGAAAGGAAGTTCATTAAACTAGAATTAAGGATTCAAGTTTGCCAGAATCCACAGGATTCAAGTTTATGTGTGGGTAAACAAAAATTTCAGAAAGAAGTCCCTGCTTAAAAATAGAGATAAGATCTATAGACTATATTAAAAATTTTAGCAATATTTATAAATATAAATAAACATATAAATAAACATATAAACCAATGTTTATGTTATATGTTATAATATGTTATAAATAAACCATATAAACCAATTAAAAAGGTTTATTTTGTTTTAATTTTTTAATAATAATAAAGTTATAAATTAGTAGTCTCTGGGTATATATCATATCTATAGAGTGTAGCAAGCATATTTCTATTCAAGGTGAATTCCATTCACACACACACACATGCACACTGTGGTAGTCCTTTAGGCTATGATGGACAATGGAGATCTCCTAGACACAGGGGAAGATTTCACTCTTTGTCTTCTTCGATACTGGGGTTAGGTGTGTCCAATTCAGGTATACATATGTCACTTTCAGGTCGAGGTAATGATAATTGGTGTGTAAGTTAACACATTGCTTTTTGTGTGCCATAGTGACTGAGAAAAAGCAAGACGAGATGGAGCATTTAAGGGCCTGGGTGCCTGAGGGACCATGATGAGCAGAGGCCCTCTGCCAACCCATGATAGACGCAGAGCATGATAGAAGGAAATCCTTATTGTTTTAAACCACTGAGATTGGAGGTGGTTATTCCTGCAGCATAGCCGAATCTCTTCTGACTAACACACAGAGGACAGATATACTTAACATAACAAATGAAGAAAGTAAAAATAAAGATAAACTGGAAAAATTAATCTATACCAAACATAATATAAATATTTTTATACTTTTCATATTCCATATAATATGAAATGGAACAAATATTTCAGGCTTGGAGATAGTAAATTATTCCTTATGCTGAGCTACATAGTACAGTGACCACATACTCCAAAATTTCCAGGGAAATTGTGCTTTCAGATATTTTATTCTACTTTTAGACCATTTGTATTAGTTTCTGGTTTGATATTTAATCTAAACTTCTTCAGCAGAAAAAGAGGTAATGATTATTTTCAAAGGCTTTCTCCTTACTTTCCAGACAAGAACTTTTCACAGAAGATCATTGGTGTGATAAATATACAGTCGTTGCTTAAGATAAAATGAAGACACCAAAGATACAGTTAATGGTTTAGTTGTATTTGGGGAAAGATATATTTTGTTAAATATTGACAATACTGATTTCCCTGCCACAACCCACTAAGTTCATAGCTCAGGATGTCTACCTTCTAAAGAATTTTATATGGCCATGAGACCTAATCTGGACATTAAAGAATTACAAATGTTTTTAATCCCAAGGAGAGTTTAGCTACTTTACTCTTTCCCTGCTAGTAGCAACTCTCTTGAAATCTTTCTTGAGTTGATCTGTAATTTAAAAATTGTTTCAAGGGATCACATGATCTCATACCTGTTTTAGATAAATGAATGTCCAAATTCATCCAAGACAGCTGATTTCCCATTATCTTAAAATTCCTCAGAGATATAGATACCACAACTTGTTTGATTTTAAATTAAAAACATTGTTTACTATTGATTTCCTATCACCAGTTTCCCTAATAACTCATTTACGTTAAACGGCTCTTTTCCCTTTCCTTTATGTAGCTAACCTAACGTTCTGATATCAACATTCATTTGACTTTTTCTTTTTTTTCCCAATTTCTTTTTTTTCATTTGACTTTTAAGAGAAGGCTTCCCTGATAGCCTCTCAAACAGGATCAGACATCTTGTTAGTACTCTAACACCTTCTTCTTTTCCTTAATAGTTTTCATTACAATTATTTATTGTAATTAATTGTTAATTACATAATTAGTTGTTTAATGCTTATTTTCCCTGCTAAAACATGAGCTCTGAGCATTCATTTACTATTTATCAAACTATTTATATGCTAAGGATACAGCAGTGAGTAAAATCAACAAAAATCCATCCCTCATGAGCTTACATTCTAGTGGGAGGGGAGAAAGAGAAAACGGGCAATATAGTGAGTATATATTTTGTCAGAGGGTGTTAAGTTCTATGCAGAAAAATGAAGCAGGAAAGAGGAATAAGGGTATGACTAGAGGATGCTGTAATTGTAAATAGGGTGATTAAGGAAGGCCTCCGTGAGACATTTCAGCAAAAAACAAGGTATTGGAAGCAAGAGCTCTTCAGGCAGAGAGAATAGCCATGCAAAGTCTCAGGTGAGAGCATGGATCATATTTGAGAAATAGCTAGGAGGCCAGATCCTGGGGAGAAGTAAGCTAGAGGGAGAGCAACAGGAAATGAGGTCTGAGAGGAAAGGTCAGAGGGGCAGAAAGTCATCCTGTAGGATTTTGTAGATCAGCATAAGAATTATGAGATAAGAGGACATTAAGGACCCTGAGCAGAAGAGTAGCTCTAGCTGTGTATTGAGAACAGAATGAAATAAGTAAGGGCAGAGAGAACAAGTAGGAGTCTATTGCTATAATAGAGTAATAATGGTGGCACGGGACAAGTGAAAAGAGTAAGAACCAGGTAATAACAGTTCAGAAAGTCAAAAGTAGTAGGATTCCAGATATATTGTGTAAGCGGAGCCAGAAATATTTACTGATAGACCAGATTTGAGTGTGAAAGATAATAGAGGAATCAAGGATGACTTCATAAGACCAGTGACCATGGCTTTAATTTTTTTTAATTTTTAAAAAATATTTTATTTATTCATTTGAGAGGGAGAGAGACAGATTGAGACTGAGAAAGCGCACAAGTCAGGGGGAGGGACAGAAGGAGAGGGAGAAGCAGAATCCTCACTGAGTAGGACACAAAGCTCGATTCCTGGACCCTGGGATCATGACCTGAGCTGAAGGCAGGTGCTTGACCAACTGAGTCACCCAGTTGCCTCCATAGTTTTAATTTCCATCACACAACCAGGAACTGTACCTTCTTTCCTTCCTTCTTCCTCCTTCCCATCATTCCTCCCTTCCATCCATCCACCCATTTTTTCCTCCATCCCTGCCTCTCTTCCTCTCTCCCTTTCTCTTCTTTTTAAAAGACAGGAGATTCTAGATCATCTTTTGTAAGGTGATAGAAATGATATAGTAGGGAGGGAGAAACTGATAATGTAGGAACCAGAGTGGATAATTAAGAAACAAAGTTCCCATCAGTGCAGTAGGTGGGAAGAATCCAGAAAAGGAGACTGAATAAAAAGCAGCAATGAATTAGGAGGAAACCTCAGTAAATGTATTTGTTTCCTTCAAGCCTGCTTTTACTCTTTTTGAACCTTTGTTCTTCCATGTATTTCTTAGAATAAGCTTATCGAGCTCCTCTATAAATCCCAATGGGATTTTAAGTGGAATTGCCTTGATGTCTCTCTGTTCACCACTGCTTGCCTAAATTGTTGCAATGCTTCTTAAGTGGTGTCTCTGCTTTTCCCCCTTGTTCCTCCACAAGCCAAGTGATGCTTTTAAGATGTGAGATAAATCATGTCATTTCTCTACTCTAAACCTTCTATTTGCTTCCCAAATCAAAGTCCTTATATGATGTACAAATACCCTACACAGACTGGCCCACTATCTCATTGACCTCATTGTCTACTGCCCTCTTCCTTTCTCCCTCCTGCCCAGCCTTGTCCTTTTTGCTGTTCCCCAGATATTCCTGGCATCTCCTCTCTGAAAGCATTTTCCCTTGTGTTCATCCTTTTGCTTGGGAAGCTCCTTCCTCACATATTTGAATAGCTTGCTCCCTCTCCTGTTTTAGGTTCCTGATTTTAACTTGCAACTCTCCCCATTCCATCCCGATCTCCCCTCCTGCTTTGGTAGTTTCCTCCATAGCATTTATCACCACGTGCCATATATTTTACTTATTTATGTGTTAGTTCATCTTATCACTAGACTATTAGCTCAATGAAAGAAAAAGCTTTTGTCTATTTTGTTCACTGATAGAACCCCAGAACTGCAAGAGTACCTGATAAATAGTTCACACTCAATAAATATTTACTGAATGAATTAATAAAGAACAAAGTGAAGGAGGAATTTGTCCTACTAGAGACCAAGACTTATTATAGTAAAGATATAGTAAAGATAAAGATTATAGTAAAGATAAAAATAAAGTAAAGATATTAAAGTAAAGATAAAGTAAAGATATAGTAAAGATATAGTAAAGATAGTAAAGATAATTAAAATAGTGATGACACAGAGATGGGTGGGGTTTTTTGTTTATTTTTTTGAAAAGCACTCATTGCTAACAATTGAATAAATGATGGACTAGACAGTAAATGGTGCTAAGCCAAGTGATTATTTATATAAAAATGAAACTGGATCTTTACCCACCTCCCACATGAAAAGCAATTCCAGGTATATTAAAAACTTATATATGAGAGAAAAATTATAAAACTCATTGAACATAAAATAAAAGACTTTATGACCTTGGGGTAAGCGATAGTACACATTTCAAGGTTTTAGTTTCAAAACAAAGCACACAATTAATTTTAGTTGCTCTTCGTGGAAAAAAAATAAAGAAGATATGTTCAGTAACGTGAGATGCCAACAGATTAAGAGACATGAGTGCTGAACATGGAATAGCATATTCTATAAACAGTGACCTTACTGAGAGCAGTTTTAGTAGAGTGGTAGTGACAAAAATCAGGCTGTAATACAATGAGATGTATGAAGCTAAAATAACCAGATCCAGGAAGATTCTACTCCTTCAAAGCTTTTGAAATTCAGATTTCAGTCAACAGTTCTTCAATGATAGATGCTATGTGAAGCCATGAGGGATTTCCTTTTAAGGATTGGGGAAAACCTGGACATTTATTGAATATGTACTTCCTAAGTAACTACTATATTTGGACATGTTTGTTGATTGAACAGAAAGAGTCAGTGTTGACTTGAAATCTGGGTAATAGAGAAAATTCTTGGCACAAAATTCCAGAACAAGAAGAAAAAAAAAACAATGCCACTCTTAGTAATTTTTTTGGTTTTGTATTTCCTTTTGTTTTCATAAAACTGTCATTTATGTTAATATATACTCATTTTATTATTTTTAAATGAATTACATAAATACATATTTTTTAAATTCTCAGTTTTAAGTTCTATTATGAAAAATATCAGCATACTATTTATATAAACAAAAGTGATTTGGCTTGTTTAATAATGTTTAAGAATGTTAAGGGATAAATACATTGGCAGTAGTGCCAATAAGCAAAATCATATGATTTATCGCTAGCAACGCTTAACAGAAAGGAAGAAAATAGTTTAGGAATCGATTCAATGTGAGGTATTTCTAAGCTGACTAGCACATTCAGTGATTAACTCATTAAAAAAAAGAAAGATCAAACTCTGTCATGACCAGACATTATGCTAGGTCTAAAGATACAAAGGAAAAGACAGACTGATCACCTACAAGAAATTTCCAGGATGGAGAAGAGAAAAACCACCAGAGTTCAGTCAACAAATATCTATTTGAGCACCTGACAAAATCAGGGAACAAAAATGAGTAAGTGGTAACTGCTAACATGGAATTTACAGAATTTACAGAATTTACCATAGTCTGATTCACCACTTTCTTAAATAAACTCTATGAATCAACATATTGCATTTTACTCTTAATGAGTTAAGTATTCATTGCCTTCAAAGCAATTAGATAAGCAGAACAACTTCTCTTCTTGGGTTTTGAACAAAAAAAAGTTCTTTCTCTTTTAAAAGCATTTAAACATATTTTTTTTTTGATACTCAATGGGTCTATTATTATAACCAATTGCTCTCATTTTCTGGAGTAATTTTCTGGCTATTTCTGGCTATTTCTGGCTATGTCTCTATCCCACTGCTCACAGAGACTTACAAATCACCCTAAAACTAACCTCTAAACTTTCAAGTTGAAGATATTTATGTTTGAGCCTGTGTTTAGATGGCTAATGCTTGCTCTCAAATTGGGTAGTTCTTATTAGTCAAGGAAATAGATGGAAATCCTTTCTCTGTTCTCACTCTAAATCTATAATTTTAAAAACATGGATGTTTCCCTGTTGTTCCATGGCCATTTGATTAGTCAAAAAAACTTTGGAACTGACGTCTTTCTGTTAAGAAAATCTTGACTTCTAATTGGGAAAGAGAAGAATTAGGAAGAGAGATACCGTAAGTATATGTGAACCTCCCATGAAGCAGCATGCTCCTCTCACCATATAACATACCCCATGCCCCAGAAATATCTTATTTCCTAATGTGGTAGATACGGAAACATAATATAACATGAAATACACATGCATAAAAGTGACAACACTTAAATCGTGGACTGCAAATCACAGTGTCATATATTTTGCAAAACTGTAATAACTGCAAAATATTAAGCAATATGGAAACACTAAAAGCAAAGATACCATGAGTGTCTTCTCAAGAGAATTCTACTAGAGCAGGTTTGTGGTCCTCGTGAAGCCCTTTTCCAATTTCCCTGTTTTCTTCCAGATTTCCTCAATAATGTGATACTGTGGTGAACTGAGTAGTGACCTCTCAAAACATGGCCACCTGAACCTTAGAATGTGACCTTATTTGGAATAAGAGTCTTTGCAGATGTAATGAAGGTAAGGACGTCAAGATAAAATCATCCTAGATTAGGGTGGGCCCTGTACCCAATAACGAGTATCCTTATAAGAGACAGAAAGGGAGGAGACACAGAGAGGCACAGGGAAGAAGACCTTGTAAAGATGGAGGTAGAGATTAGAATTTTGCCACCACAAGTCAAGAAACCCCAGGAGCCACCAGAAGCTGGAGAGACAAGGAAACATTTGCCCCTAGAGCCTTCAGAGAGAATGTGGCTCTCCCACTGACACCCTGACTTCACACTTATGGTCCTCCAAAATGTGAGAAAATAAATTACTCTTGTTTTAATCACCCACTTTGTGGTAAGTTTCTATGGCAGCCATAGGAAATAAATACACTCATTAAGTTGATTCTTTCTCAAATTGATGAAAAATGTGTTTTTCTTCTAGCTTTTGGTTTCCTATGTGTAAATACAATAACTGATCCATACAAAACCATAAAATGTAATTTGGACAGATATAATAGAATTTATATCACCAAGACAAGTTCAAATTTTTCAGATTTCATAAACCTAGGAAAAGTTATATACAAGAGTAATCCACTCTTTTTGCAGATTTTCAAGTATCCAAAGCCAAAGTATTTCAATAAATACATTAAATTATTTAGATGAGATTCTGAAAAATGTATAACTTGTTTGTTATTTACTACTGAATTTTGAATATATGACCTTTCTGTGATCTTTTGCATCCACACTTTAACAACAGATTCCCATAAAGTACTGGGGAATACAAGAAATCAGTTATATGTTATTTTTATGTTCTTATTTTTATGATCATACACCTCTTTGAGAAGCTGATAAAAGCTTTTTCCAGTCCAAAAAAAATTACATGCAATTTTTTTACATAGAAGAATTTGTGTGCTGTATCAAAGAGATCACAGGTCCCTTGAGTTCATCTATAGCTCCTCTAATGGTTCAAAGACTCTCAGGTTAAGAACATTCAGGCAACTGTAAAGAGAGTTGATGTTGCATAGCTTTTGGTGTTGTATGTACTATTCAGATAAACTACCATTGTTTTTTCAGGTCCTAAAATTATTTTGCCAAAAACAAGATTTCTAATGATATTAAAAATGGGGCTCGCTTTAGGAGCACATACTCTATAGGAGAATATTAATAAATACATTCTAAGTGTCACTAAATCATTTTCTTTAGAATACGAGGTTTTAAAGCATTATACTCATGTGTGTGAATTTGTTACCACTTTCAAACAAAATTTTCCAAAGGAAATTTTATAGTGGAAACATAGAAGGATGGGGGGTTCCATACAGAGAAATCTGATTCACAATAGATAGTCATGAATACAGGAACTCCAAAAGTTAAGTGTACCTAGTAGGGGAAAATGTTCCCAATGAACTTGAATAAATACCTCATCTGTCATTAGGGTTGCAATTGATCTGCCAATCTCATGGTACTGTTGACCCTTTCCCAGGGGTCCCAGAAGAATGAACAAAAATCTGTAATTAAGAAGAAAAAATACAAAAAGTTTCATGGTAGAAATACAAAAAACAATTCCCAGTAGTTACAGAATGATTCAGCACAAAAGAATTATTTAAGATGAGGACTTCAGTATAAAATACTTACATATTTTTTTTCACAGTTTATTACTATTTTAAAGCATTTTTATAATAATTGACTCTTATTCTTAAGGTCCTTGAGCAAGGGAAATCCATGGTTATTTTGAACTCAGCGTTTTCCCATTTAATTACCTGTAGAGCCTACATGGTAGGTAGTGAAAATTTTAAGGATTCTATAATCCTTAGAGGAGGAAGGTGAGAAAAGTAAAGTATGATTAAACCTTTCTGAATTATGAGGAAGAACTCACTAATATGCAAATTATAGAATGAGGTAAGGAGGAAAAAGGTAATATAATAATATAAGCAAAGCAAGAACATATAATTTAAAAAAGTAGGTATATGTAACATCTACATTAAATTGAAAAAATTATTGTCAAGAATCAAAGATCAGTTAGTAAGAAAAGAAAGGGAGTTAATGATCTACTAATTCTGATTATGGGGGAATAAAAATACAGGCTGCATTGCAGTATTCCATCTAGACTGAAAGCCTAGTAAAGTCACCAGCACAACTGGAGATTTTGAAGAAATCAGTACATGCTCTAACTTTGGAGGACCAGTAATTGTCTTGTCTCTGAAAATGTCAATGCTACAGTGAAATCGTGAAAAATTTTAAATGCCATATATTCTGCAATATAATTCAGTGGTATTAATTTGTTAAATGGTTTATGCTCTTAAATGTGAAGAGTCATAGTTTCATAAGCTTTAAAGAAATATATACTATTACCTTACCCTTCATTTAGTTACAAACTTTAGCGATTGTGGATGTTTTTATATAAAGCATATATTACACAGTCTTAGAAAAGTCTGACATTAATTTTTGTCAGCTGTACCTGATTCCAAGTCAATTTCTACTACACAGAAATGCCCACCATAAATTTAAAACAGGAATAGCTTAATGTGATGGCAGGGGCTTTATCAACTATAATACTTTCAAGAAATTTTGTAACCTATGTACATCTTGCCATTTTTCAGGTTTCTACTCCATGGGCGATTTATAAAGTCCTAAAAATTTATTTTCTGACATTTTTACTATGTGTTGCTATTATATTCATGGTGTGCCCTTTTGTCCCCCTAAGAGAGAATAATTAGGAACCTCAGACAGCTTGCTTTATTCTATTTGTCTAACTAATCTTCTTCCATTTTTCACCTTTCCAAACTAAGTAGTCTAGTCTTTTTAATCTTTCCTTATACGGTCGCTCTCCTGTGCCTCTAATTTCTCCTCCATTGTTCTCTACACATATTTTTCTATGTCAGTATGAAATGAGGTCACCTAACCTTGACAGTTTTCAAAGTGAGGGTATATAACCCTATTAAGGCTTTTCTGTACTCATGGGAATTTCTTTCCTTTGAAACACAGGAACTATCCTTGTCATACAGAGCCATCGTTGACGCAGAATTTCATCAGACGCCTTCCTAAATGGTGGAAAGGGAATGCGCTGCTTGGAAGACTGAAAAGGAATTTTAAACTACTACTATAAAAAGGAATTTTAAATACTACCTCTACAATTAGTAAGTTTGATATCTTAAATCCAATTCCCAAATTCCCAGAAACTCTGAACAGGTCACAAGTTGTATACAGAAAATGCAGTCTAATCATAGTCAGATGCCACTTTAATGTGCTCAGGACATCGTCACTCTTTTTTTTTTAAGATTTTATTTATTTATTGGGGTGCCTGGGTGGCTCAGTGGGTTAAAGCCTTTGCCTTCGGCTCAGGTCATGATCCCAGGGTCCTGGGATCAAGCCCCACATGGGGCTCTCTGCTCAGCGGGGAGCCTGCTTCTCTCTCTCTCTCTCTCTCTCTCTCTCTCTGCCTGCCTCTCTGCCTACTTGTGATCTGTCAAATAAATAAATAAAATCTTTAAAAAAATAAAGATTTTATTTATTTATTTGTCAGAGAGAGAGAGAGAGAGAGAGAGCTAGCACAGGCAGACAGAGTGGCAGGCAGAGGGAGAAGCAGGCTCCCTGCCGAGCAAGGAGCCCGATATGGGACTTGATCCCAGGACGCTGGGATCATGACCTGAGCCGAAGGCAGCCGCTTTACCAACTGAGCCACCCAGGTGTCCCGTCACTCTTTTTTAATAAAAGTTGGCACATATCAGAACTCTGAGTAGCCCTCCAACAGGATGAACAGACACTTCTTTCTATAACCTGAGTGGTAACTGGGCTCCTGCTTTAAATCTGTTCCTGTCACAGATTCAGGAATAAGTACTTTGTGTGAGTGTTGGGGGTGGCAGTGCAGGCAGAGGGTGGGGGAGAATCTTAAGCAGGTACCACACCCAACATGGAGTCTGACATACGGGGCTCAGTCTCACAACCCTGAGATCATGAGCTGAGCAGAAATCAAAAGTTGGTCGCTTAAGCACCTGAGCCCCCCATGCAGACCCAGGGATAGGTACTTGAACACCAAATCCAATATTAGTCAGCTGAGCTCTAATGAAATGAGGCCTCTCCTGGGAAACTGTTCCATATTTTTTGGAATATCTTGTCCATAATCGAAGCACAAAGTGATATAATCTTCTGTGTTTTTAGTTAAGGCCAAAGGTCCATAAGAGGAAACATTTTTACAAACCCAGTACCATAGCACCTGAACTTTGCATTATTTTAAATTGGCAGAGGCATTCAGTGTTTGGAAGGGGAAGCATACTAATAGGACCTGAAACAATCATAGCGTCAACCAAAGGGCACCAATCATGAGGGAAATGGAGTATGTTCTGCCCTGGGAATACAAATGGCTGTCTGTACATTGAAATCTCATTTAATAGAGGAAAAAAAGAAGGAAGCAAGATCCCCTGGATGAACTACTAGGAACATAACACGCTAAGTAAAGTCAAGAGTCTTCTTTTTCATCACAATTTTGCCCATGGACATATATTTTATCTATGAAATAGAGATAAGTGATAAACAATGTAATTTGGTTTGTATTATCCCTAAGTTGTTAGTCTTTATGTGTAGTTAAATGGAAAATAAGTTTAGGTAATCAAGTTAAATTTGTACTATTTTTTAAAAGATTTTTTATTTATTTATTTGAGAGAGAGAATGAGAGAAAGAGAGCATGGGGGCGGAGGGTCAGAGAGAGAGAAGCAGACTCCCTGCTGAGCAGGGATCCCAATGCGGGACTCCATCCTCGGACTCTAGGATCATGACCTGAACTGAAGGCAGTCGCTCAACCAACTGAGCCACCTGGGCTCCCTAAATTTGTACTTTTGATTTGAATTCAACCACAGTACCACAATGCTGTTACCAATGACTTTCAGATTCTGCGTACGGGAAGCATACTGTGCCTGAGATGGAAATATACAGTAGATTAGACAGACACCTCTTAAGGATGGCACTCACATGTACTCGGAAGGCTGACTCATTCGAGCGTAAGCTAAGCCTTCAAAACCTTTACCTTTCTGAGTCTGACCAGCCTACAGTCTAATGCAATCTTTGAGGCAATCCTAACACTTTACCATTTTTACCAACCTTATGAGAAATGATTTATATGGTGATATAGACCAGGGTATTCAGAGTTGACGAGCAAGCCTGAAAGAAAACACTGGAGTTTGAGAAGACGGAGGAAAGAACAGAGTAATTTTTGAAATATTTTTTCTCCTCTTCCACAAATAAGAAGAAACGATTTTGTGAATGACACATTAGTTTCTAGAAAAAACTTTCAAAGAAAATTATATTTACTCCTTGTTTTTCCATTTTGTTTGGTTTGGTTTGGTTTTGGTTTGAGGGGGGGATTTATTTAAAAAAAAAGGTTTTTTTAAGAAAAATGCAGATGATGCTCTGATACTTTTTACCTGGTCGGAATTGGGACTTCAGCCAGTCCTTGAAGCAACACAGCAGGAGACAACCTGACAAACGCAACTACAGTCCGATCCAAGAACTCCAACTCCCCTACTAGGATGTTTGAAGCCTCAGCACCTGGAGGAATCTTTTTCATAAAATGCAGATCAACCTGAGCGCATCACAAAGTAAAATAAGAGAAATCAAAATTTGCTAAATCATATCCTAGCACAGCACTTCATACATGGTAATCCATCAATTAACGTAGGTGAAATAAATATAGTTTATATAAATATAATGTAAATAAAGTTTTAAAATAGTTTAACATCTCATTTGCCCTTTAAAAATAATAACTTTTTTTCTCGTGTATTTTTTTATGTTCTCATAAATAAGCTGAAAACTCTAGTTTCTCTATTTCATGTTTTTAAAAGACACTTCTTTGCATCAGCAATCTTGAAATTTTCAGGGAGAAAAACGTATGTGTTCAAGTAAATGAATACTCTTTAATCATAATTTAATTTTTATTGACCAACAGATTTAGAAGAATTATACTATGTTATCTTAATTTTGTGCACATTTCAATTAATACTCAAAATATGCCTATTTCAAAAGAAATGTGACCATTTTTCTCCTTACAGCATAAATTGTGACTTTAGTCTCCATCTTCCTTCTAGTTTTTCTATATCCTTTACACTCTATATTTGGCCTGATTATTCTTCAATTTCAATTTCTCATCAGAAATTAGAATTTAGATATAGCAGAGTAAAGAAAACAATAAAGGTATTAACATTTGAAGTTGGTGAAGAACCATAGTTGAATTTCTGATATGAGATGTCTGTGATTGAAATGAATGCACACAAAACAAAAGTGATCACTAACAAGAAGAAATGCTTAAAAGGTGAATTCTGGAAAATGACTGTAAAACATTCTTAAGAGTAAATATCAATTTTTATGCACAGGTCCTCAGTGAAAACCAAGCAGTGACTCTAAAGTCAATTTCACAAGGCCTATTTCTTGTTTCTAATTCATTTGAGTTGCTCTTTATGGGTATCTGTTTGTAGGGAAAATAAGAGTTTATCTGCCTTAGTAATTGGTTTTATGCTCTCCCGTTAATGCAATGGGGGTCCAAGGTCAAAGTCGGGATAGCCAAGAGAAAGAGAAAAGAGCTCTGGCAAACACCGGTGAGGTTAAGAAGATTTTTTTCTTTTGCAAATTTAATGATTTGAGAAGATATTTTCCAAGAAGTTTAAAATGAAAAAAATTTAAGGATGAGTACCTTAGGAATTCCATAGCCAGACTGTAGTGACTACATTAAATATGTCACTTTTTGAAATCAAGACCTCAGCATAGCTAGTTAGAGGTTTATAACTACTTAATTTTTCTGTAAGATAAGGGTGTCATAAAACATAAATCCTATTATATGAAGTACACATTTTATCACAAGGATTAAACATAAAAATAATCTATAATACTCCACTAAAAACATTAAATAGAACCCAGGTTCTATTTTAAAGAAAAAAATTATTTAACAAAGCAAAACTGCCTATAAAAAATTATGACAAATATTATAAATTCCAAAGTTTTTATTCTACAAATATATTTCTAAATATAAATTTGTAAACTCATAAAACATATGCATTGGGATATTACATGGTAATATTTTCCTTTAATGGAATCTAACTTTTTAATTTATAAATACAAAGTATTTATTTACCTTAATAATAGAAGGTTAAATTTCAGGGGAATTATTATCATATTTTCATTTTTATATTTGTAGCTAGAAGAAATGCATACATTGAAAATGCTTCAAATTAATAATGCTTTACAATTTTACAATAATGCATAAATTTTCAAGAAGGGAATAAAAGATTACCTATACACTATTAGCCCTATGAGAAAAGCACAATATATCTTCATAGGTCTTTTAGGGACTTAGAAAGTAAACAACTAAGTTTTTTTCTCTTGATGGAAAAAAACAATTATACAATGTTAATACACTGGAATAAAATTTAAAGTGAGAAAACAGCTTTTTAAGAAAATGTGTAGTTGATAAATATGAATTATATTGGCATTACCTGTCATAACTTTACTGAGAAATTTAAGTTCTACCCAAAATTAGTTTCTATAAACTCATTTATTGCTAGACAAATCTGAAGTCTGTGCCTCGGGCTGGTGGCAATCATACAAATAAATGTCTTAAGATCCAATTTAATTAAATCAAGGACTATATAGTGTGCTAAAATAGCCCAATTTTACAAAAGGAAATATATGATCCTAGCATTTGAATTTTTTTGCATTACATAATACCTAATATATCATCGATTTTTATCTGTTATTTAGAAAAAGCATAATTTCAGGTTTAGCAAATCTTGATTTAAAATGTAATAATTTATAGCTAAATAATATATATCTGAAATAGCCATTATATTATACTCATTACATTATATTACTCTTGGGATAGTCATATATTTCGGAGTGATAGATTATATAATACATTATCTAATTTATTATTATATTATGCAATTTTATATTGTTATTCTTGCATTAGCCTTATATTTTTGTATTTGGGCTATTATATTATTCAGAAGAACCCTGACAACCTAGCTATCTTTTAATATAACAGAGATCATATTTAATAACAATAATTTAGCCTTTTATAAAATTAAAAATACCTAAAACTGCTCTGAAGAACTAGGCTGAATTATATCTCTAAGACAATCCTTAAGTGGAATCAAACAGTTGGAATGAACATAATGAAACTAGAATTTTCTGGTTCTCTGAATAGAACCTCGAAGTAATCAAGGTATATACTCTAATGAATATGGATTCACACCCATGCTTCTGGTCTCTTTAGACCTTTATGCTAAGAAGAGGAAGATGTTTTATTCTGGGCATTTGGTATTAAGCTGCAGGTGAGAAACAGGTATTTCTCTAGGGAACAAGGTTGGACAGAAGATCATGGTGGAACAAGAAGTGTCTGGACAAGCCATGTGCTGAGATATGAAGGAAACAGTGATGGGACTTTAAGGAGAAAGTTTAAGTCTTAAGCCCATTATAGAAAGTACAAGAAAATTAATAGGGATTCTCTGAGGAGAAATGGTGTTGTGACCCTAACCAGCTAGTGATCTTGAGCAGCTGTCTGTCTCTCTCTGGGATTCAGCTTTCTCACTTTCTAAATGAGAAGATTTCTAAGATTCCACTCATTGTAACATGTTTCACATACTAAGGATAGATGCAGGGGCGCCTGGGTGGCTCAGTTGGTTAAGCAACTGCCTTTGGCTCAGGTCATGATCCTGGAGTCCCAGGATCGAGTCCTACATCAGGCTCCCAACTCTACAGGGAGTCTGCTTCTCCCTCTGACCTTCTCCCCAACTCATGCTCCTCCTCAAGTAAATAAATAAAATCTTTAAAAAAATAATAAAATAAAAAAATAAAGATAGATGCAGAAGAAAGTTCCTTCTACATAGAAAATAATGTGAAGTCTTCTTTGGGTCATTTGAAATAAACACCACCAACATCCTGGGAAATACTAAAATAGCCATCTTCTACATGTCAGTTTAAAAAACAGAAAGCAATAGACTTTGACACATCTGCTTTTTAAAAGCACTTATTGGAAGCAAAAGCCTGACAACCTCAGCTTATATTCAAAAACATTCCCCAAATTAATAAATTTGATGAGCTTATCCATTGGAAGGGTTTAAAACATGTAGATTGAATGTACCTAGGATACAATATTAAGTCACATAAAATGAATAAAGACCTTTTTTCCCCCTTAACATCTCAAAATTCTACTGGGTTTTTCAACCTACCTAATAAAGCTTAAATATTAACATAGCCAAAGTAACCTAGAGACTAGCGGAACTTTCATAAATTCACTACCAAACTGAAATCATCAGGGCTTAAAAATGCTTAATTCATATACCTGTAAAATCTGGCACTAAAATTTGTTTCTGTAATGATAGATCACATTTGTTCTTTCCAAACCCTATTACTCTGCCCTCCCAGGTTATAAGGTAAGAAGTATTACTTGGAAAAAAGTTCCAGAACTAAAGGCTTGAATTACATTAAATCTCATAGGATTCATTCAACAAGTACATTCCAAGCACCATTCAAGGCACCAGATATCCAGGGGAGAGCAAAACATATTAAATTTTTGGTCTAGTATTTATTTTTATGCTATTTCCACTAATATTAAAACAACAACAATGACAATAATAAAAACCACTTTTTATTGATGATCTGCTATATGCTCAGCACTCTGCCAGGCTCTCTATATTACCTCCTTTAATTTTTACAGCAAAATTAGAAATAAGCAATATTGTTCTTATTTTACATATGAGAAAGCTGAACTTCAGAGGACTTCTCCAAGATCAGATAGCTTTTAAATGTTAGAGTTAGGATTCAAGATCTGATATTCTTTCTCAAAAGCCATGTTCTTTACAATGTGCCATGATATGGACAAGAGACTGGGTAATAGAGATGGTTGGCACTGAGTAGAGGGCTGTAGAAATTTCACTTGCCTGTTAAAAGATGAAATGGACCACTGATTGGAAATGCAATAAGGAAGACAAGGATTAAAGGAAAGATTATATATTTTTTCTCTCTTCTGTAGTTCTAATTGTTTGGGGGTGGGGGGAGACCTGAAGATAAGACTACTCTCACCGATTGACAGTATTCATTTTCTTTCAGATGTGATAAAGCATTTGTGAAGGCTGCAAAGATAGGTCAGAGAACTAAAAGCAAAATGATATGGAGATATAAAATTCAGTGTCAAGGGGTTATATCCTTTTAAAAAGTTAAAAGGTAGTTTATTTTAAAGGATGTGATACATTATCATTGTTTTTGAGAGTGTTAAATGTGCCCCTGTTACGCTGTTAGTGCCTGCATAAATAAGTAAGCAACTTTTTATGTCATTGCTTTTAAGATATTGTTTCAAATGAAGAATTTCAGAAATTAGATGTATGGCAGTTTGTGACAATTTTATTCCAACTTGCAGATGAATGAAGATGTAATGTTTTAAAAAGATATGTTATTTGGAGCGGAAATGGAATAATACATTTGAACTGGCTTCATATTTGAATCACATGCCTCCATATGGTGAAATGAGCTTGGAACCACTGTAGAAAGATAGCCCGAGTATGCCCTCACCTCTCTCTCTTGCTGGTGTGGAGGTCCTTTTTCATGCCTTTGTTTCATCCCACAGGGACTAGTATGCCCCTTTTGTTGGCCTCCCAGTCCCTGCACGCATAATTAACAGACTTAAGCTGGTACACCGTGCTCCCATGGAGACTCCACCAGGCACCAGAGCGAGAACATGCACATGACTAGACCTAGACCATTTAGGCACTGGCAGAGGCATTCTGAAACAGCAACAAGGAGCTGATCGCCATTCATCTTCAGAAGCTCCATGCAGGCAACTTCTGCTCTGCCTCCCATTCCCACCTCCTCCCACTGCTACAGTCATTGCCAGTGCTAAGTGCTTTCGGGTGGAAAAAAATCACTCTGGGTTATTACTGTTTCAGCCACTCAGATAAAAAGAATCGTTGACCCTCTTTATTTTTCATCAATATGGAAACTCCTCTTTCCTGGTCAAGTGTTAGGTTGCCATAGCCTACAATAGCACATATACACTGTCAGGAATTTGCTAACCCAAATCACATGTACTCTATTTTCTTAGAATATGTTCAAGTCAATGATTTCATTAGAATTGTCTCTCTGAAGATGTATCCCTCAACAGAGTCAGTTGTTACTATGTTTTTATTCAAAACTCTGTTCAGTCTTACTAGGTTCTAGTATTTCCTTACGCTAAGGCCTTCCTTGATTACCACAGTGAAGTTTTTATCATATAGTTTGTTTTTCCACAAATAGGAGAAAAACGACTTTGAAAAAAAATAACCAGCAATAGTTTTGAACAATAAACTTCTGTTAAATTCTCTGTGAAGTCCAGCCCTCCTTTTTTTCTGTAAGAGATACATTATGCCAAGTGGCTGAAACCTGAACACTATACATAAACTTACACATTTGGTTTTGTGAATAAGCAAAATGTTACATGTGAACTTGAATGCTAACATCATCTATAACAGTATCAAGCTTTGGCTGAAAACAAAAAAAAGTGCATGCAAAAAGTTGTGTCAACACCTCTTAAAATGGGTAGTAATTTCTAGTAATAACTCAGTGCCTTATTAAATGAGAGAGAAAAGCTTACCTTGCTAAAGTCAACAGTGCTGTTTTCTCTGCTCACATCATTTTTATTTTCAATACAGGCTGGAGCAGACTGAGGAGAAACAACCTGACCTGCTAAAAGAAATTGTTATTACAGAATACAAACAATTACTTACATAATTCTAGACAGATTAAGTGAAATATGAATTAATCTAGGCTAACATAGGTTTCTTAATGAGTTTATGAGGTAAGCATGAAGGGTCAATATAAATAGATCTATATCAATACAAATAGTCTTATTTGTCTGTTACAGATAGAAATGGGAGAATTCAGTCAAGAAAAAGAAAGCCATTCTCAGGTTAAAACTCCATAGCTGAACAGTTATTCTCTATGAAGAAGATTGTCTACAAAATACATAAATCTAATCATGGTTTTGAAACATCACTGAGTTCTAAATTTGTCCATAACTAATGACACACACATATATATGACATATATATATATATGACAAGATAGACATCTATGAATTAAGCTCAACCTGAAGAATTTAAAATGTAATTTTTTTAAAAGGGCAAATATTTTTCTGACTATTTATTCAGATATATCTGAATACACAGCATGTCCATAGCTTCTATTCTACCTGAAGAAAACAATGAGAAAAAAATGCTTTGACGAAAACGTCTAGAGATTTCTGTATGACAGGGGCAGTTAGAAACACCTTTCCCTTAAACAGTACAGACCCTGCGAATATGATTTTATCTTTGTTACTATTCAATTATGTAATTATACTGATATTGCCCTGCATGAGAAAAGACCAATAAACTTGAACTGTATTGGTTTTCCATTAACACTAACCAGCAACTTAATTACTTTGTAGTTTTTTCCCATTATAGGGAAGCTTATGTTATTGGTTAAATGGACAGTAGAGGTGGGGATGTGACAATGGGTAATTAAATTCCACTATTCATGAAATAAATCTTTTTCAATCACAGCTTATCTGAAATCTGTCCATATTCAGCAATTAAATGGTAAAAATTAACAAGCTCTGCTTACTTTCACTTGCATCTTTCTTTTTCCCTAACCTCCTCCCACCCTCACTTACGACTTTTGCTGTGAAATGAGTGATGGCAACCGAGCTTTGATGCCTTGACCATATTTATGACCATAACTCAGTGACTCCACATTACTGCTCTTATTCCCCTCAGCCTTCGACAGGAATACTCTATCCTCTCTCTGCCTGCCTCTTCTCTGCACCCTACCTAATTTCAATTTTATTCAAAATTCACCTTTAGTCTCATCTTCTCCACCTATTAGAATCTCTACTTATCCAACCTTCTCTAAACTACTAGTGTATATACAAACAGAACCTTTTCTTCAAATTCTTTCCTGATATCCCACTTACCCTTTGTTACCTAGAAATTACCAAGAATGACTTAAAATCTAATAATTTGCTTTCAAATATTAACTCTAATTTTGCTTTTGGAATGATTAAGCATCTCAAGCAGGGGTCATTTATTAATAGGTACAATTTTGTTATGTTTTAAAATTGCTATATTGCCAGAAATAATGAACTTAAGATTCTTCCAAAACATCAATATTCCTCTGCTATCACTACACAAAGTAAAATATTACATTTGGTGGAGATTTTAAAAATGAACTTTTATTGTTTTTTAATTTTTGATTTTATTATTATTATGTTCAATTAGCCATCATATTAAAAATGAGTTTTTAAAGCAAATTGACCTCCAGCCATGTGCAGAAATTCTGACTATATCATATTCTAAAAGATAGAACTTCAGAGAAATGACAGACGTAAACTGCATCAATTATTTTCATTCTCCCATTTCTAACTGCCATGTGCGGCTATGACTGTGAACTGTTCATTAGCAGCCATTTCATTTATCATTCTCAAAATAATAACTGTAATTTAAAAAAAAACCTTTTACATAATGCATTTGTGCTACTAACAGATGTCTTCAATCACCAGTTTCACATCATTTCTCCATATTTTCATGAATTAGAACATTAGATATATTTAAACCTAAATTTACTGAATGTTCCGTATAGTTGAGAGGTGAAATTCAAGGCATGGGAAAATGAGATAAACATATATTGGCTTTCTTATAATAATTGATTTCATGTGACCTAAAACTGCGTGGAGGGACAATTATTTAATTCGATCAGCAAATACATACAAAAAGAGAGTTAACCCAATGCAAAATCACCCACTTTGAAGAGATTTAATTGGATAGAAAATATGCCATAACTTAAAATCTGAATAAATTGGATAGCTTGTGTTTTCATATATATACTTTAAAAGCAGAATATTTTATAAATTACCATCAGCTCATGTGATATCTTTAAAACATTGGCACTTGTATTTCCTCTTATAAATACTAACACTTTGAGATTTATTGTTCTATTTTTGTTCTAAGATGATGAAAATTTTACAAAATATTACCTCATAATGGTGATAATCAGAAAGAGATTTGAAGTGTATCTCTATGACTGTTTTCAGTGATATGAATAAGGACCTAGTGGAGAGTACTTAACTAGCAGAAGATATTGGAGATGATAGGGAATTTCTTGTAAGTTCTAAATTCTAGAGATGTGAATAGAATATAGGAAAAAGGCATTCAAACTACCAACCTATGCTAGAAATATAAACCACAAATTTGATATGTTTTACACTTCAGAGGTAATAGTTAAAAAAAGTAGTAAATGTAATAAATATACTTAATCACATCAAGAGTCCTTCAAAGTTTAAAGGGAACTCCAAGTTTTATTTCTTGATATGTATATTAATTTGTTAAAATGAAACAATAGACATTAAAAGTTTGTATCTTCAAGGTAGTATCTGAAAACTTGGAGGATGCAGAAAAACACATAGATATTATCATTTAAAAATTAAACTGGTAAGTTTGGTTTGGGTTATTTTGAAAAAAAAAATAGAAGCCTTTAAGGGACATAAATTGTATTTGTTATATATCTATATCTATCTATATACTAGTATATGTATATAACTGAAATCATGAAGTATAGTCTGTTCGATGGCCAAAAATTCCATAGATTAAAATAAATTTTATGACTATAGTATTTATCCTTATAAACACTGATCTCTATAGTTTATTCCAAAAATTACTGCCTTTTAGAGGAAGGGGATGGGCTTGGATTTCAAAACAACTTTTATTAACTTAAATACTATTACAAAAGAAGAATCATAAATACAGATTTTGAAAGGGCATCGCTTATTTTCTCTGATGTTTAAAACAATAATAATTCTCAGAATGCCAATTTTCAGGTATAGGATTTTACTTTCAACCAAAAGTGAGAGTATGTTTTCTAATAGAATAACAAAGAATTTGTTGGGATATTTTTCCCTCTAGGACAAAATCATATAAGGTTAGGATTTAGCACTCACATATATGTGTGGAAGCTTAATGAATGCTAATTTTTATGATACTCTTTCGAATCATGATGCCACAATGCTTTTGAACATACATGTCTTTATTTCTTTATATTACCTTCATTTTACCCATTGATCACTACCTGTATTAATATATCCTATAAATAAATGTCATTGCAATGTTTAATCACATCTGTTATTATAATATCTAAATAATTTTGAGGCATGAATATGGCTATCCAAAAAAAAAAAAAAGAGAGAGAGAGAAAGAAACATTTATTAACTCAGTAGCCTAATTATATTTAGAGTAGATTATTCAAAAATAAATGAAAAGTGGATACCATTAGTATTAACTGGGAAATGATCATGAGTATATAAATATAAACATTTAAAAAACCTAACACATCCTACATATGTTTAATTTTCCAGGCTTTTATAGATTTATTTTTTTTTTAAAGTGGGCTCTATACCCAATATGGGGCTTGAACTTATGACCCCAGGGACAAGAATCACATGCTTTACCAAATGAACAAGCCAGATGCCCCTATTTTTCCAGGCTTTTAAACTCAACTAGTTCACCCTCTTAAACCCAAAACTCTAATATTTGTCATGCATCTTATTAATCAAAGTGCATATTATATAGTATTCATATTAGCAACTGTTTGAATTAATTTTCCTTTGAGTTATGAATTCATTTTTTTCCTCTGGACTTTCATGAGAGAGCATATATAAGTTAGATAAAAAAGTTATTATAGACCATGGATTTTTTCCAGGGCAAATTATAAAAGATGTGGGACAAAAGATGTGGGACAGAAAACTGAGAGCAATTTAAATAACTGATAATCAGAAAAGGAAAGTTCTGCCATTCTACTTGTTACTTCATAAATTTTTCATTAAGTCCATTGTGAGACTGGCATAGCCCTTTCCCTCTTCATAAAATTGTGGGGAAGGAACATGAAATTATGTTAAAGTGCTATTTTTTTATTTTAAGTAATGTCAGTATATTAAAGCAACTCATTATAGAAACGCAACTGTAAAATACATTCTCAAAATATCTTTAAAGTATCATATTAACTAATTTTAAGCCCTTACCTATAGTTTTCTTCTTCTTTAAATAAATTACGTACATAAGTATTGTAAAACAGCAGATTTTAACTTCTATTTGGCCAAATTCAAATCAATAGAATAATACATCGCTTAAGTATAGCATTATTTGCTACTGCTTAATCCACTGAAGCTCATGCGTATTGAAGGAAACTGGGATGAAGACATAAAGGTACATTACTATTAACCTTGAGACCAAGCTGATTTACACTACCTCAGAAACCTTCAACGCATTTAGAGTACCCAAAGGGTAGGAGATGAGGGAGGTACAGAGATGAGATGAGCCTGTTAGAGACAGACACAAGACAGAGCAAAATAAAGAAATATAAAGATGAATGACAAGGTTACATACATGTGTAACAATACATTTATTCATGGGAATAGAAAACATGAGGAAAGAAAGGCTAAGTATTTAGAAAATGTTGATTAGGTGAGCTACATTTCAAAAACATAAAAGGTATGCATATAATTAAACTTGGAGAAAAATTAGTACGCCTGAAAATAATGTAATATAAGAAACAATAAATTTAAACGCATCATATTAGATCTATTTTTGTTGTTAATATCTAGTCTTGATATTCCAAAACTCATAACAACAATATAGCCTCTGAACAGAACTGTCAGTGTTGTTAACAAGTCACCTTGATTCTTTTTGAAACAATGGAAAGGACCTTTATTGAATAACGATGTTTACTTCTGACATCTACATGCAACTTTTAACATGTTTTCTCTTGAGTAATTCTAAGAATTATAAGTCTAGGTTTTTTTTTTCTTCAAAGGTAGAACATAATGTTCTACCTTTAAACTTTAAATAATTTTTAAACTCTTTGGTACCTTACTTATGAAACCACAGTATTTAAAAAACATAAAAGCATATAGCTACCTCAACACATAAAAACATTACACATCTGAAAATAAAAAGTACAGCGTTATGAAAGAAGTGCTTATAAAGCAATAAAACTGATTTCCAAAAGCCATAAATAAAAGTCATTCACAATACACATGCGTACATTATTTTAAGGGCTGGAATCTATGCAGGCCTACAGAATCAACTCATATCCCATCCTTCTAAATCTAAATGTTCTCCAGTAACCTGTGGTTTTGAAAGTAAGTTAGAGACCTTCAGCTCTGCAACTCCTTTTGGGATCCTAAATAAAAGCTGCCACTGGAAAGTATTTGTAACAGGACGGAGAAAAGATATGTGGAGGAAAAGAAATAGAATTATCAGTGGAACACAGTGGAATGAGAAGAACCTACAGCTGAGCAAACACCTGAGTCTGAAATTACTTTTAAAATATATAAATGTTATCAGTTGGTTAATAATATTTTATATTAGATTTGTAATCCAAATGTCTCAAGACATAATCAAATGCATGAACTGAATGATAAATACAAATAATGATATATTTACTTTTCAGATCATTTAACACAAGTGTTATTTTTATCTTGAGAAAGTCCTTCTAGTTTCAAAGAATTATTGACTATTCTTGATATATTTATTCTGAGTACTTTCCACCCATATCTTTTTCAAAGTTTTAATGTTAAAGAAGATACTATTTTTCTATTATTTTTTGCTGTTGTTTTGCCAAATGTAACTGTCACTTTTTATTGAAACATCAGAATCAGACATTTAATTCTCACAGTTTTGATGCTTAATGAAAAGTGAAAGTTAAACACAGCATGGCGGCATTCAAATGCATGGTGAAGCCATAGCATCCCACAACTTAGCCCTTAAGAGAATGTGCAAACACCAAGAAAGAAAATTATACAAAGAAGTAAAGCTAACATATTTAGAGGTGAGACTGACAAATCATCACAAAATCACTAAAGAAAAGTTACAAACAAAATAGTGCAGACTTGGGGAGAAGAGGAGCAAGGAAATCACTATCTTGAATATCAAATCTAAAAATGGGGAATATCCACATTTGAGACTCAGACTGAAATATCTGAATTTAATTAACTCTTGGGATTATTACTAAGGTAATAATGCTCAAGGAAAAGACAATTAAGGAAGTAGAATCTTTATTCTATGTGACTCTTTTAAACTTCTTTACATAAATATCAGTTCATTTTTGAGGGAATTTTGATAGTTTTGCCCCAAAAGTGAAAGAATATTAAAAACAACAGGGGGCTTGTTTTTATCCCTATGCTGGGGAAGGAAAATATTTTCTGGTCTCAAATTTCTAGAAAATTCTCATCCCACTTAATTCCCATTATATAATCTTAAAAGAGAAAAGTCCATTTTTACATGAAATACTCTGCTGAAAAGATTTTTTTGTAAATAATAAGAATATCATTTTCACCTTTTTGGATTTCTTAAAATCCTTTTGCATCTCTCTGTACTACTGCACAAAAAAATAAATCTCCATTGCATATTTTGAAACAATGTCAGATCTATATTTATGGCTATGAATTTCGATTTGTTTGTTTATGTAGAATTTGTCAGTTTTTAGAGTTCCTAAGTAGATTGAGAACCTTAGTAATAAAGGTCTTTCACACTTTTTTTCACTTCTGGATAAGAGATTTATCTCTAAATTGGTGAAGTGTATACATATTTTCAGAATTCTCAACACACATAATTATGCAAAGTGTATGAAGAAGCAAAACAGAGTCACGAGGAGGTGTTATAAGCCTAGGCTTAGAAAACCATTTCTGACAGCATACTCTACAACAATACTTAATTGGGTATATGAATCTTATTAGAAATGTTTCCAAGTTTTTATTACCCTAATGTGTGCCTCAAAAAGATCTCTACACGTTTAGATAAAGGCTGATTACACAGATGGTGACAGAATCACTTCAGAACTACTCACATTCCAGTTTTCAGAAAAACTAAGCATTTGCCTCAGTAAGGCAAAAAGTAGCCTTTCAGAAAACTTTATATCTCTATGTAGCTAGATGTAGACTTGTGATTCAAGGCTATAATTCTATCATTTCTTCTCATGTCTACCAGAAGTTTAATGCAGTATCAAATACTGTGTCTAAGTCTACATGATATTACAATGAATTAGTCATCCAGTAAATTCATTACCTTCTTCCCTCCACAAATAAAATGTAATAAAGTCATTTTATGGTAAACATTATTCCCAGTGAAATTTAAAATATAAATGATGGCTAGTTCACAATCCACAAGGCTTGCATTTTTTTTCAAAGATTTTTATTTATTTATTGGATAGAGATCACATGTAGGCAGAGAGGCAGGCGGAGAGAGAAAGGGGTAAGCAGGCTCCCTGCCTGGCAGGGAGCCCAATGCAGGGCTTGATCTCAGGACCCTGAGGTCGTGGCCTGAGCTGAAGGCAGAGGCTTAACCTACTGAGCCACCCAGGCACCCCCAGGCCTCCCATTTTTTTAAATAAACATATATCCTTCTTACAGACATACATTTTATTATATGATTTCTATTAAAAGTAATCAAATGAAGGCAGAATTTTTTAAAATGTGCTTGCATTCATACATAGTTAGTTCAGAGAAATATTTTAATGAGGTCCTCAGAATCATGTAGACATAAGCCCAATGTCAGTTAGTAAATATCTGAATCTGTTGTTTTAATATTATCATACCCAATTAAGTTCTAGTATCATAACTTAATAAAAGTACTACATTTAGATTAGGTCTCAGAATATAAAAGCTTCACCTTGTCATTTTTTTTAAAGATTTTATTTATTTATTTATATTTGACAGAGAGAGAGAGACACAGTGAGAGAGGGAACACAAGCAGGGGGAGTAGGAGAGAGAGAAGCAATCCTCCTGTGGAGCAGGGAGTTGGATATGGGACTTGATCCCAGGACCCTGAGATCACAACCTGAGCCGAAGGCAGATACTTAATGACTGAGCCACCCGGGCATCCCTATTCTGTCATTTTTATGTATAGCATATTTATAGCAATTTGTGATTTAGAATATGAATATATTTTGAATATATGATGTGATTTAAAGCAAAGCATAAATTCTCAAAATGCTCAGTGGAATCTATAAATACAAGTTGGTATATGTTATAAAGTACTTAATTGAACTTACTAAAGTTCCCCTTGCTACACAAAAGTAATGTTCCTATGAAACCCTTCTTTCTGAAAGTTTGCCTGGTACCACTTCATTTTTAAGACCTACAAGAGCATAATAACAGCTTTTTTTTTTAATAAAAGTAAAATCCTCTCTGGTTTTCTTTTGGTTAATGAAAATAGGTACTAATGCAGGTCTTTCATAAAAGTGAAGTTGCATGGGGCTCCTGGGTGGCTCAGTGGGTTAAGCGACCAGGTCATGATCTCAGGGGCATGGGATTGAGCCCAGCATTGCACTCCATGCTCAGAGGGAGTTTGCTGGAGATTCCTTCTCTCTCTCTCCCACAGCCCCTCCCCCGATGTGCACACATACATGTGTGCCCTCCTTTTCTCTCTCAAATAAATAGATCTTTAAAAAGAACCAAAGTGAAGTGGCATAACGTGAATTTTCAGAAAACGGGATACCTGTGGATGCACAACTACAGACTGCTATATGACAACAATGATTTAAAAAATCAAAAGTATTTCAAAAATCATTTTGCCATTAAGAACTGGTTCTGTGCTCTGAAACAATAGTACATCTAATCATCTTCATTGATTTATCAAAGCATTTCTTCTACATGCATATATTTGATTCAGTAGTAGGAAAATTGGTTTAAAAATCCCATTTAAAAAAAATCCCATTTAAAGCACAATGTGGAGAAAACTCATTTTCATGCATTTGTATTTAAGGCATCACTACAGCTATTGAAAGTAGGAGTGAAATGACATAAAATAGTCCATGCTAAAATATACATGCTTTAAAGCTTTTCTGCAAGTCAGAGTCTTTCTAGTACAACATTTGAGATTACTTTTCATTAATTTTTATCTTTTAAAACTGGGACTTTGTGTAGCTGATGAAAGTCTAACAAATTTCTATCATCCTCATGATAACTTTATCTTCCTTCACAATACTAATTGAAAGGATAGATTCCTAAGCAACTTCTTTAGCATAAACGATGAAGGTTCAAAGAGATGCAAGGAGAGAACAAAATACAAAAGAAGGATAAAACAGTCTGAACGCACAGGCCATAAAGAGTAAGTCATAACTGCCAAAAAACAGTGATTGGTGTCATCTGTGTTGGTGTGTGAAGATAGTAAGTTCCTGTGGCTCCATGGGCATTGAAGATGTAGCACTGCAAACACCAATGAGCCTATGAACTGGAAATCAGGCTTAACATACGTTAGAGCTACAAGCAATGATCCAGTTGTTGTTTTTTTAATCATAGCCTCTCATGGAATTTGTTGACTACGATTAACATGAAAACATTAGCTCTTTTCCACAAACAGTAACTGGTGACCATTATTCATTTTAACTTTAAAAAGTCATAATTCAAAGCATTATATTACATTCTCAGGTTGTGGGGTGAAGACGATGAAGGAGTTGCATTTGAGTGTGTAACTGCTTATTAAATAAAAGTTTCCTCTGAATTCTTTCATGAGAATTTCAGGAAATTTGAATTGTTTGATAAAATTTCTACAATTTGATACTTGAAAACCAGACTATATACGTATAAAAAAGAAATAACTCTACTACAACGATCTGTATTACAATAGATCATTTTCAAATAAAATATGTTTTAAAGAATTTGGAAGCACTTTGAAATTTCAGATACCTATAATAAACAGAAAGAGTACAATAAAGAAACATTTACCATTTTTATCCATGGAATTTGGTTCTGATTGTTTCTTGCCAATATCAGCAAAGGAACGAACTATGGGAATTCTATTGGTGAGTTTTTTCTGATTCTGGTGGTGATGCTGTTTCATCAGTGCCTCATGAACCCTGTGGCGTACATCCTCATTGAGCTGACCTGAGCTCACTTGTTGGTCAAGGACCATATCTGAAGAAGGAAGGCAAAAAAAGATTAGCACGATAGATTAACACAGTATGCAAGCAGCAAACCACTGAGTCCAAATATACATGTTCCAGTTAATATGATTCATCTTAAAATAGAATGAATTCCTTTAAAAATCTCAAAAAGTTGTGACTTTTTGTTAAAACGTTGCACAAAAAAGATGGGAAAATTTTTACTATAAACCATTCAACTTTAAATATGTAATAACTTCATGAAGTAATATTTTTATTTTTTTTTCACACTCAGCAACCTTCAGTCTGTTTTTTGAGATTGAGTCTTTTATGGTTTGTCTCCATCCCAATCCCATCTTCTTTCATTTTTTTTCCTACTCCCCTAAACCCCCCATGTTGCATCTCCACTTCCTCATATCAGGGAGATCATATGATAGTTGTCTTTCTCCGATTGACTTATTTCACTAAGCATAATACCCTCTAGTTCCATCCACGTTGTTGCAAATGGCAAGATTTCATTTCTTTGGATGGCTGCATAGTATTCCGTTGTATATATATACCACTTCTTCTTTATCCATTCATCTGTTGATGGACATCTAGGTTCTTTCCATAGTTTGGCTATTGTGGACATTCCTGCTATAAACATTCGGGTGCACATGCCCCTTCAGAGCACCACGTTTGTAACTTTAGGATATATACCTAGTAGTGCAATCGCTGGGTCATAGGGTAGCTCTATTTTCAGTTTTTTGAGGAACCTCCATGCTGTTTTCCAGAGTGGTTGCACCAGCTTGCATTCCCATCAGCAGTGTAGAAGTTTTCCCCTTTCTCCGCATCCTCGCCAGCATCTGTCATTTCTTGACTTGTTAATTTTATCCATTCTGACTGGTGTGAGGTGGTATCTCATTGTGGTTTTGATTTGTATTTTCCTGATGCCGAGAGATGTGAAGCATTTTTTCATGTGTCTGTTGGCCATCTGGATGTCTTCTTTGCAAAAATGTCTGTTCATGTCCTCTGCCCATTTCTTGATTGGATTATTTGTTCTTTGGGTGTTGAGTTTGCTAAGCTCTTTATAGATTTTGGATACTAGCCCTTTATCTGATATGTCATTTGCAAATATCTTCTCCCATTCTGTCAGTTCTCTTTTGATTTTGTTAACTGTTTCATTTGCTGTGCAAAAGCTTTTGATCTTGATGAAATCCCAATAGTTCATTTTTGCCCTTGCTTCCCTTGCCTTTGGCAATGTTCCTAGGAAGATGTTGCTGCGGCTGAGGTCAAAGAGGTTGCTGCCTGTGTTCTCCTCAAGGATTTTGATGGATTCCTTTCTCACATTGAGGTCCTTCATCCATTTTGAGTCTATTTTCGTGTGTGGTGTAAGGGAATGGTCCAATTTCATTTTTCTGCATGTGGCTGTCCAATTTTCCCAGCACCAATTGTTGAAGAGGCTGCCTTTTTTCCATTGGACATTCCTTCCTGCTTTGTCGAAGATTAGTTGACCATAGAGTTGAGGGGCTATTTCTGGGCTCTCTATTCTGTTCCATTGATCTATGTGTCTGTTTTTGTGCCAGTACCATACTGTCTTGATGATTATAGCTTTGTAATAGAGCTTGAAGTCTGGAATTGATGCCACCAACTTTGGCTTTCTTTTTCAATATTCCTTTGGCTATTCGAGGTCTTTTCTGGTTCCATATAAATTTTAGAGATAATTTGTTCTATTTCTTAGAAAAAAATGGATGGGATTTTGATAGGGATTGCTTTAAATGTGTAGATTGCTTTAGGCAGCAGAGACATTTTCACAATATTTGTTCTTCCAATCCAGGAGCATGGAACATTTTTCCATTTCTTTGTGTCTTCCTCAATTTCTTTCATGAGTACTTTATAATTTTCTGAGTATAGATTCTTTGCCTCTTTGGTTAGGTTTATTCCTAGGTATCTTATGGTTTTGGGTGCAATTATAAATGGGATTGATTCTTTAATTTCTCTTTTTTCTGTCTTGTTGTTGGTGTACAGAAATGCAACTGATTTCTGTGCATTGATTTTATATCCTGACACTTTACTAAATTTCTGTACAAGTTCTAGCAGTTTTGGCATGGAGTCTTTTGGGTTTTCCACATAGAGTATTATATCATCTGCGAAGAGTGATAGTTTGACTTCTTCTTTGCCAATTTGGATGCCTTTAATTTCTTTTTGTTGTCTGATTGCTGAGGCTGGGACTTCTAGTACTATGTTGAATAGCAGTGGTGATAACGGACATCCCTGCCGTGTTCCTGACCTTAACGGAAAAGCTTTCAGTTTTTCTCCATTGAGAATGATATTTGCGGTGGGTTTTTCATAGATGGCTTTGATAATATTGAGGTATGTGCCCTCTATCCATACACTTTGAAGAGTTTTAATCAGGAAGGGATGCTGCACTTTGTCAAATGCTTTTTCAACATCTATTGAGAGTATCATATGGTTCTTGTTCTTTCTTTTATTAATGTATTGTATCACATTGATTGATTTGTGAATGTTGAACCAGCCTTGCAGCCCTAAATAAATCCCACTTGGTCATGGTGAATAATCCTTTTAATGTACTGTTGGATTCTATTGG
>PISX010008849.1:53116-79425 GCA_004024625.1 Mellivora capensis | reverse complement strand
TCTCCTTGCAAAGAAGTACACATTCTCGAATACTTATGATCCAAGGTGATTTGAAATAATGGAGTGAACATCAAGGTCTGGGGAGGACAAAGCAGGAAACAATTATTTGGCCAAGAAAAGTTGAAGAGTTTCCCTTCACATTGGTGCTTCTCAACCATTACTATCTTCGAATCCCACAATCACTTTTTCATTCCCCCCCCAATGGAAGGAAAACAAAATTTCCATTTGCTGGACCGTTTGAATGGGTGAGATCCGATATGAGGATCCAGAGCTAACAGGCAGGAGGGCCCACACAAGTGAGGCAAGAATGATACAACTATCTTTCCCCTTTCCTCCTACCAGGGCGTCTTCCCTGGTCAACGCCATAGGTTTCCCTCCCGCCAGGCCGTCCATTAAGGACGGGAGGAGGGACAGGCAGTGTTATTAGAAGGGGTACGCCATGGGCAGGAGGGGTGAGAAGACAGAAGCAGGTTATGCAGAATGGTGAGGGGTAGAACACCTGGGGCAGATGGGGGAGTCACGCAGGAGACCCTGGAGGTACAGCGCCGACTTTCGGGAGTGGGGGCAGAGACCCTGAGTCCTAAAGGTTGTGCCCCAAAATCTGTTTGAGGAGCCCCCTGCTTGCTGACACAGTAGTTTCAGTATCCCCTCTATAATGTGGGTGATGGACCTCATCTGGTAAAGAAAGTCTGCTTTTTTTTTAGTGTTTTTTTTTTTTTTTTAAAGATTTTATTTATTTATTTGTCAGAGAGAAACAGCGAGAGAGAGCGAGCACAGGCAGACAGAGTGGCAGGCAGAGGCAGAGGGAGAAGCAGGCTCCCTGCCGAGCAAGGAGCCTGATGTGGGACTCGATCCCAGGACGCTGGGATCATGACCTGAGCCGAAGGCAGCTGCTTAACCGACTGAGCCACCCAGGCGTCCCAAGAAAGTCTGCTTTTTTAAAAATATGTAGTAGACTATCTCTCTGTTAAGCTTTTTAACAAATTTTCAATCATAAGGTCTCAACTAAAATGCTTTAAAAGGATGACTGAAGTTGTAAGCTGTGATACACGATTGGTTAGATATTATTTTCAAAAAAAAAAAAGCCACCTCCGTATGTTTTTATCAGCTCATTGAACTATCTTGGCAATAAATAGATCAGCATATCTGGGAATGATTGATACCATATGATTCTTGGGTTTCGTATTTGATGATGCTCTGCAGTGTTTCGAATCACCAAAACAGAAACCCACCCACACACATTAAGCTCAAAACTGTTTTTGAGTTTTTCTTCTTGATGGCTACAGTTAAACAGCATCATTAAAATTTTACAGGTGACATATCAGGAAAAATTAAGCCCACCAGTTGTGTTTCCTTGAAAGGAAAACCGTCCTTCATTATAATGAATGAAATTGTGTGCTAGGTATGAATGCTAGTGACCTCTGGAAAATGAAGTGCTGACCCATAAATGGACGAGAATGAGCCAGAGTAAATGAGGCAGCAGTTTTCCCAGCATAACTGTGCACGCTGGCAGGGAAGATTCTTGCTATAATTAAAAGAGATAGAGTAGTTAACAGGGAACGTTTAATAGGAACAAACATGACAACAGTGCCTAATATTTTTCTGGTCCGTTCTTTAACCTCATGTTATACTATGTGTCTGGGTTTTAAAAGTGACACGTGCATTGTCCATAAAAATAACACGTAAACTTGTACAGCGGAACCAAGCAAAAATTCATTTAGAATATGGATAGGGACACTGTCAATGCCAGTTTACTCAGAGTAAATCTTTAGCTAAATTGGCACTGTCCCATTGTGATAGCTATTAGCCATGCTGAAATGGCGAGGGAGCATTTGAAATGTGGCTCGTTGGGGTTGAGATGGGCAGTAAGTGTAAATACATACGGGATTGCAAAGCCCTGGGGGAAATAAGTGAAATATCTCCTATCTTATACTGACTACATGTTAAAATGACGGTATTCTGGATATTTTGGGTTAAAGAAAAGTATCCTTAAAATTCATTTCGCTTGGGGTGCCTGAGTGGCTCAGTGGGTTAAGCCTCTGTCTTCGGCTCAGGTCATGATCTCAGGGTCCTGGGATCGAGCCCTGCATTGGGCTCTCTGCTCAGCGGGGAGCCTGCTTCTCTCTCTCTCTCTCTGCCTGCCTCTCTGTCTACGTGTGATCTCTGTCAAATAATAAATAAAATCTTTTAAAAAAATTCGTTTCACGGGAAGCCTGGGTGGCTCAGTTGGTTGAGCGGCTGCCTTCGGCTCAGGTCATGGTCCCAGCGTCCTGGGATGGAGTCCCACATCGGGCTCCTTACTCGGCGGGGAGCCTGCTTCTCCCTCTGCCTCTGCCTGCCACTCTGTCTGCCTGTGCTCTCTCCCTCTCTCTCTGACAAATAAATAAATTTAAAAAAAAAATTCGTTTCACTTTGTTCCTTTACTCTTTTTTTTTTCCTAATATGGCTCCTAGAACATTCAAAGTTTTGTATGTGGCTTGCATTTATGGTGCACATTGTATTTCTGTTGACCAATACTTATCTAAATGAAAAGTTTGGTAAGGAAAGACGCATTTAGCAATCCCACAGAACTGAAGTGTAAATTCATATTAACTGATGATAACACGACAACATGACAAAAACTGGTTGAGAAGCGACAAATACTTTGATGAGTGCCTTTTCCATTCCTCCTACACTGGAAAGCGTCTTAAAATCCAAATATTTGCTTAATAACTTTCTAAAGGGGATACCTAGGTGGCTCAGTCGGTTAAGCGTCTGCTTTCAGCTCAAGGTATGATCCCAGCGTCCTGGGATCGAGTTCCACATCAGGCTCCCTGCTCAACAGGGGAAACTGCTTCTCCCTCTGCCTGTCGCTCCCTCTGCTTGTGCTCTCTCTCTCTCTCTCTCTAATAAGTAAAATCTTAAAAAAAAAAAAAAAACTTTCTAAAGGGAAAATGAGAAAAGAGGAAGTTCTGGGAAAGGAGTTGTGCCCTAATCATAAGTTGGGCTCTGGAAGAAACAGAAAATCACTATCCTGAGCTTTTTAGGGGCTCTGGATTTTGCTCGAAGTTTGCCGTTATTGAGAAAACAGGGTTGGGCCTCTCATTCTCTTACATTAATGGGACTATACTTTTCTCTTAGGAAGAATATCAGAGGGTTCTCTTCCTTCCAGAATATGCTGTTAGAACGTCACTGGCAGGGTGATGGCATTGTGAGTGGGAAGATATGGATCATGAAGCTATCTTGCAACAGGAGTTTAAACTTAGAGGGTGCAGTGTGTTCTAAAGGCACATTGGGGAGCGCCTGGGTGGCTCAGTAGGTTAAAGCCTCTGCCTTCGGCTCAGGTCATGATCCCAGGGTCCTGGGATTGAGCCCGCATCGGGCTCTCTGCTCAGCAGAGAACCTGCTTCCTGCCTGCCTCTCTGCCTGCTTGTGATCTCTGTCTGACAAATAAATAAATAAAAATCTTTTTAAAAAAATAATAAAGGCACATTGGTTAGGAAGCTTGTATCACAAGAGAGCTGTTTATCTAAATGAACATTATGCTTTTTAGGGACTTCACGAGGGGTGTTCAGTTTTCCCAACTTTCTCTCATATTCCGCTGAAAGAGATACCTCTATGCTTAGGCAGAAAAAGTGATGCTTACGTCTACTTTGCCAGCTCTCATGGAAATTAATGAGGCTTTCACAGCTCTAGCACCTAGAAAGTTTCTGTAGAGGTTGTCATCCCAGAACAGACAGATGTCAGCTTTTCTTTACAAGGCTGGGGGCAGACCATGGGGATGAATACAATTCTGGGCCAGGTGATGGTGTGGTTTTAAACCCCACTGATTCTGAGTCCTCACAAAAACAAAGGGAGGGACAGGTGATTAGAGCAAGCACAGCACAGAGGGGGCCAGCAGAGAACACAGCCATAAAAACGCGTGTCAAACCACCGAGGAATGTAGCTGTGTGAGCAATAAGTAAGACGAAATATGCTTAGTGTCTAGTAAGTGTTCAGAGAACATACTGTTTTGAAACCCGTCCTGGGGTATGAGTAAAGTTTATCTCTATTTCACTGTACAAAATGCAAAGGCTTCAGAAAATTCACCGTCTGTTCCCTGCTTTTGTCGAAATTCATTAGTGAGAAGCTTTACTCACGCTTTAGCTGCCGATGACTCATGGTTAAATCATTTCACTCATCTTTTTTCCTTTTTTATTTTTTAATACAGTTGGAAATCATGTGATATTTGGCTTTGTTCTCTTTCCCTCCTAGGGAAAGCTAAGCAACTCTAACAGCCCCATTACCTTAATGAACTAAAGCCATTCAGTGAAAAGAGTTGGTATTCACTTCATCAAATCTAGTGATGATAATTTTTTGAAAAGCTGAAGACTAATTCTTGGGGATTTTTTGGAGCCCTGTGACAATTCTTATCCTCTAATAACGTATGTGAGTGAACGTTGGTGTCCAATGACTGCTAAGAAGATATAAGGAATGTTGCAGACATATAAATAGGCCAGTGCTGAAATTTAATTAGGCACTGCATAGGTTAATAATAAATTCAATTAATTTAGCTTTCTACCTATGCTAGAGAAAAAAAAATACCCAGGCAAAATAATAATTCATTTTAAATGCCTCAATTGGTAACCTCCTTTCCTGAAGAGTGATTTATGCAGTAATTTACTGGCTGTTTCTTCATAAGATTGTTCCAAACCAGCCCTTTTGAAATAATAATAATTTCTGAATGTGTGTTGTGAGAGATATAACAAATGACTTCTTATTAATTTTCATTTAATGAGTTGCCTATTCACATGGTAATTTTTAAAAAATTCTCTTCTGAAGATAAACAGGTTATAATACTGTGGGTAACACTTCCATTTCACAAAAATTGAACAGGAAAATCTGTCTCATATTCTCTACATGATTTGAAGATCAACCTGATGCAAATTTTCTATACTAAATAGGCATCTATTTCTTTCCCAGTTAGCATAGCAGATCATTTTAAATATCTATAGCCAAGTGATTCAAATTGGTTAAAAAAAATTATAAAAAAGAATATTTGTGGCAAGAAAGGTCCTAGCAGAGATAATACAGGGTAGACAGGGTACAAAGTCATGAGCAAGGTAAAAAAGCAGCTAGAGTTGGCTAAGGAGCCTATGACACTGATCCTTTTTGTTTGTTTGTTTGTTTTTTTAAGAGCAAAATGAACATCCTCTCTTACAGCTTTTATTTCACCAAGACGCCCCTCTTCTTTTAAAAAGATACCAAAATTTCTAGCATAGATATTAATATTTAAGAACTTAATAGCTTATCCTCTCAAAGTTTAATTCCATAGCAGCTCATTAGCTATAAGTTGTCATTAAAAAAAACGAGAATGAAATAATTAATAAAAACAAAATAATAAAAACTAAGAAGAGGAAATTGCTCGGAAAAGACCAACGTATTTCAAAAGGTTCTCATCTGTTTTAAAAGGCCTGCAATAGACAGGGCAAGGCTCTTAAAAACAATCCCTTGCAACAGTTGAAAGAGTATGCCTACAGTATTAAATAATTCAAATGCAATTGTTACTTACGTGAGAACCGAAAGGGCCTTGCTCCCAGCCCGCACTGCCTCACACCCTCTCCATGGAAAAGCCCGTACTGCATCTCGCCCATGAACTTGTCCAGCTCCTGCCCAGAGGCATTGACTAGCAGAGCCCCTGTTTTGCAGAGGAAGGTGGCTTTGATCCACAACGGTGTCCCCAGGGCTGTCACCACTCCAAGGGCACACACGAAGCTTAACACCCCAGCCATGCAAAAAATGACTTTCTTTTGTTGGTTTGGCATGATGAGAAATGGCTTTTGTGAGGGTGAGGTTCAAAAACGAGACCTTGGGACTGACGAGAAGTGACTGCCCTTTTGGCTGCATTTATTACAGTGGCTGAACGGACAGATCCCAGCCCATCAGGAACCTTCACCCTCGACGGTGGTTCTTGTCAGCAGAATGCCAGGATGGAAGCTTCTTCATCATACCTTCTTGACTTCTCTCCTTTTCTGCTGTTGCTTCTCTCAAATTTGAAATCTTTGGACTAAGAATCTGTAAAATAAAACTCTTTCACACTGCCTTTGAGTATCTCCTCTTGTGTCACTTGGTAACAAAGGTCTAAGATAACAGATGGAGTCCTCCGGGTAATTTGATAAATGCCTCCCCCTTCACCCAGCCTTTTGTCTGATTGGGTGAGCTGAAACCTTCAGAAACAGGTTTGACTCCCATGGTAAATTTTCAGCAACTCAAGAACTTCATTTATTGTTGTGTTTTTATTTTTGTTTTGGGGAGGGGTTGAAGAGTTTGGACAGAAGAACATATGTATATTTATTGATTTTACATATTATTGATTTTGAAAAAATGTTAATTGGGGGCACTTGGGTGGCTCAGTCGGTTAAGTGTCTACCTTTGGTTCAGGTGGTGATCTCAAGGTCCCGGGATCAAGTCCCATATAAGGCTCCCTGCTCCACAGGGAGTCAGCTTTTCCCTCTACCCCTACCCCCTACTTGTGCTTTCTCCCTCTCTCTCTCTTATGCTCTCTCTCTCTCTCTCTCTCATGTGCTCTCTTTCTCTCTCAAATAAATAAATTAAATGAATAAATAAAATCTTTTTAAAAGATGATATTCATAACAGGGTAAAATATTGAACTGAGTTGGATATCTTGTCATTCTAACCTCTTTTCTCCCAGATCCATGATTTAGAATCAGTGTGTCAACAGAGAAGTGGATTCCAATTTTTATTGGCTCACAGAAGCAAATATCTAGATTTCTAAAAGCTTTCCTTCAAAATGCTTGGCTGCTTCAGGACTATGCAAAGAAATAAGGTTCTGAGTCTGAGAAGTATCAGAATCTATAAAGAAGACAAGAGCATCGTCATGGAAAGGAGAGATTGTCCTCAGATAGCCGGCTCTATGACTTCACCACAGAAAAGCAAGGGTCCAGCAGAAGTCATCAGTTAGGGAGACAAGAGACAAAGTCATGAGCAAGATTAAATAGCAAAATGAGTCCAGTTACATTGTCAAGATCTGAAAATTAATGTTCAGAATTTAGTAACAGCTTTTTTTTAAAAAAAGATTTTATTCACTTATTTTTTTATTTTTATTTTTTTAAGATTTTATTTATTTATTTGACAGAGACACAGCAAAAGAGGGAACACAAGCCAGGGGAGTGGGAGAGGGAGAAGCAGGCCTCCAGCGGAGCAGGGAACCTGATGCAGGGCTTGATCCCAGGACCTTGGGATCATGACCTGAGCCAAAGGCAGACGCTTAACAATTGAGCCCCTCAGGCACCCCATTCACTTATTTAGAGAGAGGCGGGGGAGGGTCTCAAGTAGACCCCCCACTGAGCATGGAGCCCTACATGGGGCTCAATCTCATGACCCTGACATCACGACCTGAGTGAAATCAGGAGTCAGTACTTAACCAACTGAGCCACCCAGGTGTTCCATAACAGCTTTTTAACTCAGCATTCCCAATGGGATTTTTCCTTTGCAAAGAGATATAGGTTGTAAGTGTGTGTGTGGGTTAAGTTTTGCTGAATATCTATTGTATGCCACATTATTGTGCTGGGCTCTGACCTGCAAAGTTAACTTTTAGTGAGAATTTAGTATGTATGGTAGGTATATTGTTAAGTATTTTACCTAAATTATTTTACTTAGTCCTCACAATTACCGTATACAGTGATGATGAAGGTGGTGATGGAAATGAACTTCTCCATTATAGATGAGGACACTGAGGCTCAGAGAGATCAAGCAACTTGCCCAAGAGGGTGGTGGAGCTGGGATTCAAACCTGGGTCTTTTTTTTTTTAAGGGTTTATTTATTTATTTTAGAGAGAGAATGAGAGAGAAAGAGCATGAGTGGGGGAAAGGGGGGAGGACCAGAGGGGAAAGGAGAGGAGGAGGGAGAGGGAGCAAAAAGAATCTCAGGCAGACTCTGTGCTGAGCTAAGCACGGAGCCTGACGTGGGGCTCGATCTCACAACCCTGAGATTACAACCTGACCGGAAACCAAGAGTCAGAGGCTTGACTGACCCAGGAGCCCCTCAAATCTGGGGCTTCTAATTTTGAGGTTTATATGCTATCCTAAGCAAAGCCGTTGGCCTTGAAGAGTAGACAAGCTCTTCATTTTGGGTTGAGTTGGGCTGGGAGCAATAAGGGCAGACTAGCTCATTATTCATTGCATAGCTTGGATGCTTAGAGAACACAGACATCTGCAAACAATATTTTCCTAGCTGGTCAAAAGCACATATTTATGCTAGTTTCTATTCTCTTGATCTACCTTTAAGGATGTCAGCTTAAGAGAAATTAATAAAGGAAGATTTTTTTATGCCTTTGTCAGCATAAATGAGTCTATATTATATGCACTTTGAGGGGGACTTTGAGGTACAGTCCTGGACTTCCTGGCACAGCTACCCTCTGTTAGTAGCCGCCAACGGCTGTCTTGTTAAAGGTAGACAACTAAGTATAGAACTGATCCCAAAATGCCAATGTCTCTTCAAGGGAAGAAAGGGGAAACATAAACCATGACCACAGAACAGGGCACACCCTAGATTTCCCAGAGGAACTCAAAATTAGGCTTAAATATAGGTAAATTTTTTTTAATTTAATGTAATTTGAAACACACAATAAGCAACTCACCGTAGGTTATTTGCCTTCCCAATGAGTTCTCCACTGGATTTAGAATAATTGCCATCACTATCCACTAGCAAAACAAGGGAATAACAATGGCCACAGTAAGTGGTTATCTGGGGGTACACGTCCTGTGCCCCCTCCAGAAATCCTAGTTTAAGATGTCTAAGAAGAGCCAGCAGCTCTTTCTGCCCACAGGTCCTGTCCTCATGCTTTAACCAAGCCACCTTGTTGCATTAAAAAAAAAAAAAAAAAAAAAAAAAAAAAAGCTGTCTAAGAAGACTTATGCTAATTAAATCAACATAAGAGACAGAACATTTCCAAGCCTGGGAGCAGAAATGACCTACTTTAATCAATACTATTAATACATCTACAGAAATGATATGGTAAGGAGGAATAGTTGGCATTGGACAGTGGCTTAATGAACTAAACACAGTCACATGTACAGAAAGTGGTTCAAGAAAAAAAGTCCTGACTCTGAACATAGAGAGAGGTCAGATCACACCAATTCTTATGTGTGCATTGGTCTACAGTGAAGTTTTCCCTGATCTGGAGAAACATGAGAAAAAGAAATAGAACAGAGTGAGTTCTTTTATTGTAAAATTGTGTCCTTAATTTTTGTTCTTAAAATTTTCTTTCTTTAATGAAGTAATGATAGTTGAATTTTTAATATCCTTACTTGGCAAATCAAAAAATTGGCAAACCTCTATCTGTTCCAAGTTTGAATGGCCAACCCACCCACTGGTCCAGGATACACAAAAGCTTGGACCCCTATGTGGAAAGGATGAATCCTCAGGCTCACGGCAACTGGGTGGATGGCCTCTACTCTAACCCAGTGGTTCTCAGCCTTGGGTGTTCATCCGAATCTCTTGAGAAGAATTTAAAAATATCAGTGTCTGCATCCTAATCCTTGAGATTCAGATTTATTTGATTTTAGAGTACGACCTTAGTGTTGAAGCACCTTAGGTAGTTGCAATGGACAGTCAAGGCTGCAAACGGGGCCTCTTCTCATCTAATTACTAACTAGGCTTTGTGCATGCAAACATGAACATCTGGTCACTAGAGAGGAATATTCTGATTGTAAACCAAGAAACAGGTACTACCATTTGTAGCTCAAATTTCCCAAATTTTGTTCAGCACCAAGAGCACGATCTTGTCAAAATGTCCTGGTGGGGGATGCCTGGGTGGCTCAGTGGGTTAAGCCTCTGCCTTTGACTCAGGTCATGATCGAGCCCCGCATCGGGCTCTCTGCTCAGCAGGGAGCCTGCTTCCCCCTCTCTCTCTGCCTGCCTCTCTGCCTACTTGTGATCTCTCTCTCTGTGTCAAATAAATAAATAAAATCTTAAAAAAAGAAAAAGGAAAAAAAAAACCTGTCCTGATGGGTCAGGTTTCAGCCTATCTAAGAGTAAAGACTCGGCCCAGGATCAGAGGTTTACCCCAAGTCACCATGAGAATGTCAACGGTGATGTGTCCTGCTTGCGAAGCCGCGCCCCTTGGGTCCTACGCCCACCCCACCTCCTCTCTGCAGCTTCCTTTCAAACTTCAATATCAACCACCCACAGGTTGCATAGTAGTGTGTGTGATCCACCCTCTGAGAAGGATATAATAGAACCTGGCAGTCATTATGCTTGACAGCCTCCTTTTGAAATTTCATCTTAAATGTCTTGAATGACAGTGATGACCATTTTCCTTGCAGCCTCTCTGAGAATTTGAGTCATTAATGTCAGCAAGTTTTCACCAAGTATCCTACTGAAATCTTTGCTTCTCTCAATCTTAATAGGAATACATTTGGTGACATAAGAAAATGGAACTAGGCCTTTCTACCCTCCCTTGTGACCCCTTTCGGGTGCTGGCTGATGATATAATTCTTCTCTGTGACTGGAAACAATACAGACAAAGGAATACAGTTGCAGACTTGGCTTTTACTTTCAGTATAGCATGTGTGCCTCTTCTCATACGAATTGGCTTCCTTGGTTTTTTCCCCTTATGGTTGTTCAAAAGTGAAAGCAAAAAACAAAAACAAGAAAAAACAGTCCAAATCCAAAGGTGTGGGAATTCTCACCTGATTTGCGCCCTGAGAGTAAGAGCATGGTGCCATGAGCAAAGAGCACTGGGGAGAAAGATGTGATCCAGGGTCTGGTTCCAGATCCAACACTAGATGAAGAATTCCTTAATTTCTCTGGCATTCATTTTACTCATTTATGAGAAGAGAGGTCTTGGCTGCATAGGTGATTCTTAAATTATTTTTAACCAGAGAAATCATTTCCTCAACTGAACTTCTGGGTGAAATAAGAGCTAAAAATTGAGCTTTATACTGGAAGGAGTGGGGATTGTGGAGCTCTGCAGTGGGCTCCCCTCACTCCTTTATCCCTAGGAGCCCCCATTTGCAACCCTAAAATCAGCTCTGAGATGTACAATGATGAGCATGGGCCACATGATCCTTTAACTAAAATTTTTTTTACACATTGTAAGATTCAAATTCATCCGTTTGCTAGATTATTTCTCTTTTTCCCCTTTGCTATACTAACCTATGAGCTATTATAGAATATTGTATTGCTTAGAGACACTAGATGGTTGATTATTCCAATTATTAATTTTTAGATTTTTTTAATGAGAGTTTTTGGGGTTTTGTCCAATTTGTCACTGGTAATACTGATTTTGATTTTCTTCCAAATGGATCATTATACTCTAAGGCCTCTCCAAGAGGGATTCGACAAGGGTTTATCAGGCTTCCTATTCTAAGACAAGAGGCCTTTGTGAATCTATCCCATTTTTCTCATCTTTAAAGCAAAATCTGGCAAATTTGATTGACGTTTCTTGACTAATTCAAGTTGCTGGTGATCCTCAAGTAGCATTGTAATTCTCTAATGACTGTAAGGGGTAAAAAAAAAAAAAAAAAAAACACTCCACAGAAAGAATTGATTGATTTATTAGGGGGAAAATTACCACATGTGCTAGACCTTGATTGCAGCTAATATTTGTAGAGCTAATTGCTTGAACTAGAGGATTAAAAGGGTTGAGGGAAGGGAAGAAAAAGAAAACAAAGTTCTTTTGGAATACAGATGAAGCCACAGTAGATTTGGACTGAGAGGGTGAATTCGTTCAGTGCAGGGATTTTTCAGGGTTGGTGATGATGGTGAAGACATTTAAAGTGAGTGCAAGAGCTGGGCTTCCATAACAGAGCCGCCACAGAGAGAGCTGGGGTGGAAGAAAGTTGTCATCCCTGTCAAAAGAGACATGTGACACCCTCTGATTTTTCTAGGTTTCTAGCTGGTTGCAATGGACAGTCAAGGCTGCAAACGGGGCCTCTTCTCATCTAAGACAGAGGCTCTGCTGATACCCAAACCTCAACTTACCAGAATCCTGACCTATTACAGGAAGGAGGGAAAAGTTACCTAAAGAGGCAGAGAAGGAAGGTACAATTTGAGACCCTTCCTTTAACAATAGTAGAAGGACCAGATTCCTGGCACAGGGAGATCGACAATAATTTTCCTCATCGATACAACATGGGGGAGATGTGTTACAGTGGTAAACTTTGGAGCGGTTTGATTCTGTCATTCCTATCACTGTATAAATGTTTTCTTTCGTGTGGGTGTATGACACTTAAAATACTGATAATTTCTTTGATGACTTATATCTAAATAATAGTATCAGTATTAACAAAAACACAATACCTGTTGGGGTTTACTCTATCCTGTATGCTTTCCATGGGTCAACTCATTTCTTTTCAGACACACTGGGGGAATTATTAGGTTTCCTGCCCCTCTTCGGTTAAGATGTTCCAGGCAGTAGGATAGCTTAATTTTTAGTCAGATGGATTACAAAATCTCCTAAAATATTCTCATAATGAAGAACTGTATCATAGCACAATTAAGTGGATTTATATTTTAACAAATCTCTGGAAATGAGGAGTGTTGACTTACCGAGCTATGCTAGCTAAAGAGATCTTCAGACTGATTCACCCATACATTATTATTTTTTTTAAGATTTTATTTATTTATTTGACAGACAGATCACAAGTAGGCAGAGAGAGAGGGGGAAGCAGACTCCCTGTGGAGCAGAGAGCCCAATGCGGGGCTCGGTCCCAGGACCCTGGGATCATGACCTGAGCCGAAGGCAGAGGCATTAACCCACTGAGCCACCCAGGTGCCCCTCACCCATACATTATTATCAGTGACTCACATAAAAACAGAGACTGTATCTCATCCAAAAATTTAGCTTCCTATCAAACCTTATTTGAGCCCTGACTATGGACAGAGACCGCTAAAAATAATTGATGACCAAAAGGAGATTCAAGATTATTTTAATGTTCCTAAGGAGCAAAGCAACGAGATGTCTTCAGGTTTAAACATGTAATTGCCCGGGGGAATCTGGGTTGGCAGGCCTTCCTGTGAGAAGACAATTAGCTAGACAATGAGCTCGACAGGAGCCAACCATGAGAAGTGCTGAGTGCCAAGTGTTACTACGGGGAGACATCTGAGACATCCGCCTTTGGGGTGATTGCGAAGCCCTGGGTCCTTTCTTGGTAAAATTCCTTTAATACCCTCGGATAAAAATTCTGTGGCAGCCAGCTTTGCACTCTAACTCGTGCTTTCCAGCCTACTTGGGTTAGCAATAGATGTCCGGGCCAGTCACAGTCCATCTCCTGAGAGCTGAGACGTGGTACCGAGGGACGCAAGGCCAAAGCACGGGAGGCGTCTGCACAGAGGAGGCAGCGTCTTTTTGCATAAAGAAGGCCTTGAATTGCCCTCTTTTCCCCAGCTGCCTGCTTGCTTTTTCTACTAGCTGTCCCCCTTCTCCTTCCTAGAAATCAAATGTTGGGCTCCGCTTTCAAAGCGTTCTTAGTCTCTTACCTGTCTGTTTTCTGAAGCACGGACTTCAATGCTTCCTGCTATCTGGTTTCGGGTGCAGTGCCCCAGGTGAGACCGGCTGTCCAGTCACCTGAGTGAAGGACCTGTGGTGGCTGCCTTGGACCCCACCTGAGGTGTGCGAGCACATGTGTGTTAGCGCCCCCCATCCCCAGGCTTAGGGCCTCGGTGTCCACCACTGCCCTAGCTCTGGGGGGAGCCTCCTCTCAGGCCGGCCTTGTCTGGTCTCTCCTTCATCAGGGATGGCACTCCCCTTTCTTGTGGTCACCACATCACAGGTGTCAGGGCCTCACCCTCCAGTCCGAGAGGAATCACAGGAATCTGGGTTGCTGAACTTCCTGGGATTGACTTCAAGGACAGGAACAGGGTTCTGGAGCCCAGATAGGCAAGATCTTGTGTATCCGCTGTTGGCAGCGTGCTGGCTGCTGTCCCACGGAGGCCTCATTAGCCGCCATGAGAAGGACTGCGTAACAGTGATTATGGGACTTGACGTCCTTTCTGAGTCCTAGCTCCGGCTGATGCTCCCAGGACAGCCTCTCCTGAGTATTGTGTTCCTCCCTCTTCTTCACTTTCCCAGACTACAGTGTCTCTTACCAAATCTGCAAGGGGTATGCAGGCCCTACTCAGATCTGACTCTTTCTACCCCCTCTCAGGATAGAGCACACATGAATTGACCCTTCAAATATCTTTCCTTCTACCCCAGCTCCTCATATTTTCTCTCTCTTTCTCTCTTTCATCCTCAGTTTAATTAGCAAAAATAAATATTTTGTCCATCCATGACAAGATCCCGAATGAAGTGCATATTTATGTACCTTAGAAAAACAATATTGTCCCCTTGGATGGTAAAATACAGGCTAGGCACTAGGGCATGAAATGTTAAAACTAAACATTTTATTTTATTTTTTATTTTTTAAACTAAACATTTTAAACTTGGTGGCCAAGAGATTTCATTAAATGCTTATAAAGCAAGGCAATATTTCAAGATTAAAATTTCCTTTCCGGGACATTCAGATTGAAATGAATATAAGATCTTTTTAATTTTAAATTTCGGAAAATTAAAAATCATATTCTTGAAAATTATATTCTTTCTTTTTTTTTTTTTTTGACAGAGAGAGATCACAGTAGACAGAGAGGCAGGCAGAGAGAGAGGGAAGCAGGCTCCCTGCTGAGCAGAGAGCTGGATGTGAGGCTCGATCCCAGGACCCTGAGATCATGACCTAAGCCGAAGGCAGCGGCTTAACCCACTGAGCCACCCAGGCGCCCCGAAAATTATATTCTTAAAAATTCTTTTAAGAATTTCAATTCTTAAAAATTCTATTCTTAAAAATTCTTTTAAGAATTTTAATTCTTAAAAATTATATTCTTTGAAAAAATAATAAAGGCAAACTATAGACAAAGCAACCTAGAGGGCTATGAATGCCTTATCTCTAAAGTCTCTTTCCAGAGGCATCTGGGTGGCTCAGTCAGTTAAGCATCCAACTCTTGATTTCAGCTCAGGTCATGATCTCAGGGCTATGCGATAAGCCCCATGACAGGCTCTGCACTGAGCATGGAAGATGCTTAAAATTCTCTCTCTCTCCCTCCTCCTCTGCCCCTCCCCCCTTGCTCTCTCAATAATTGATTGATTAATTGATTAAGTAAGAAGTGTCCTTCCAATATGGTAGCCACAGATGGGTTGTGGGGGTAAGTGCTGGGAAACCCAAGGTGGACTGGGAATAGCCTCCCATACTGGGAAGCCAAAACTCTTGACTTGTCATGTGCTAAAAATCACTAGCAAGCCAGATCAGACACGATACTGTGTCTTTAAATGATGGAAAATGCCTGGGCACTGAGCCATGGGCACTAATGAGGATAGATGAACATTGAATGAATCTGAGATCTTTGGGAAGAAAAACCAAGCTGCACTCCTCGCCTTCACTTCTTTTTTTTTTTATTTCATTTCTTTTCAGCGTAACAGAATTCATAGTTTTTGCACCACACCCAGTGCTCCATGCAATGCGTGCCCTCCATAATACCCACCACCTGGCTCCCCCAACCTCCCATCTCCCCCCCCTTCAAAACCCTCAGGTTGTTTTTCAGAGTCCATAGTCTCTCATGGTTCATCTCCCCCTCCAATTCTCTCAACTCCCTTCTCCTCTCCATCTCCCCATGTCCTCCGTGTTATTTGTTATGCTCCACAAATAAGTGAAACCATATGATAACTGACTCTCTCTGCTTGACTTATTTCACTCAGCATAATCTCTTCCAGTCCCGTCCATGTTGCTACAAAAATTGGGTATTCATTCTTTCTGATGGAGGCATAATACTCCATAGTGTGTAGGGACCACATCTTCCTTATCCATTCGTCTGTTGAAGGGCATCTTGGTTCTTTCCACAGTTTGGTGACCGTGGCCATTGCTGCTATAAACATTGGGGTACAGATAGCCCTTCTTTTCACCACATCTTTATCTTTGGGGTAAATACCCAGTAGCGCAATTGCAGGGTCATAGGGAAGCTCTATTTTTAACTTCTTGAGGAATCTCCACACTGTTCTCCAGAGTGGCTGCACCAACTTGCATTCCCACCAACAGTGTAAGAGGGCTCCCCTTTCTCCACGTCCTCTCCAACACATGTTATTTCCTGTCTTGCTAATTTTGGCCATTCTAACTGGTGTGAGGTGGTATCTTGTCGCCTTCACTTCTATTGGAATGAAACCTAGGCTAGTCAGTGACTTTTTCATATTAATGACATAGTGAGGTTTTATCATTATGTAAAAGATTATTTTAACAAAGCTATTCAAAAGGAAAAGCCTGAGGGGAAAAAACCTGAGAGGAGCCTAAGTGGCTTCCTTTGTTAAACTGCCAGTTGATTTGGGCTCAGGTCATAATTTCAGGGTCCTGGGATAGAGCCTCAGGTCAGACTCCACGCTCAGTAGGGTGTCTGTTTAAGGATTCTCTCTCTCCCTCTTCCTCTGCCCCACTCCCAGCCCTCCTTCACTCTTTCTCATTCTCTCAAATAAATGAATCTCAAAAAAAAAAAATTAAAAGAACAACCACACTATATTGAAAAATTAGAAATTTATTATAGATCTAAGTGTAAAGCCTAAAATATAAAACTTCCAGATGAAAACATAGGAAAAATCTTTGTGGCCTTCAGTTAGGTAAAGAGTTCTTAGACAAAAAGAGTATGAAAAATAAAGTTAAGAACAAATTGATAAAATTTCCTGCTCTTTGTAGGGCACTATAAGAAATGAAAAAGTAAGCCATAGATTTGGATAAAATACATAAAAAATACGTATCTGATAAAGGACTAGTGTATAGACTATATACAAAAAATCCTCAAGACTCAGAAAACAAACACCCCAATTTCTAAAAAGTGGACAAAATATTTGAACAGAGGCTTCATCAAAGAAGACATATGAGTGACAAATAATCCCATGAAAAGATGCTCAATACCATCAGTCAAAATAAAACCACGATAGAATATTACAACCCACTTATTAAGATGATTTAAATTAAACAAGAACAACCTGACAATACAAGTCCGGACATGAAAGCAAAACAACTGAAACTCTAATGTGTGTTGATGGGATTGCAAAATGGCACAGCTGCTTTAGGAGAGAGTTTTAGCAGTTCCTTAAAGATGTCAACATACACTTGCGATATAACCCAGTCATCATGCTCCAGATATGTACCAAAGAGAGCTGAAAGCATATGGCTGCAAAAAAAAGTTGTACACAAATGTTTGTAGTGGTTTTATTTATAATCACCCCCAAATGGAAATAACCAAAATGTCCATCAACTGTGTGTGGGTAAACAGTGTGGTACATCCGTACAACAGAATACTACTCAGGAAGAAAAAGGAACAAAATACTGACACATGCACCAAAATGGGTGAATCTCAAATGTTTCTTGCCAAGTGAAAGGAGACTCAACTGTATGACTTCATTTATACAACATCTGGAAAGGGTGAAACGATTGGGACAAAAATCATACCAATAATTATGAGGGGCTGAGAGTGCCTGTGGGGCTCAGTTGTTAACCGTCTGCCTTCAGCTCAGATCATGATCCCGGAGTCCTAGGGTGGAGCCCCGCATCTGCTCCTTGCTCAGCAGGGAGTCTGCTTCTCCCTCTCCTTCTGCCTCTGCTCCTCCCCCCTGCTTGTGCTCTCTTTCTCCTTCTCAAATAAATAAACAAAATCTTTAAAAAAATAATAAATATCAGAGGCTGGAAAAGGGGGGAAGGCATTGACTCATAAGAGGCAGGAGGGAATTTTGTGGGGTGATGATCATGGTAGGGTTACGTGCCTGAAAACTTTTGTCATAATTTCTGGAACTGTATACCTAAAGAAGAAGAATTCCACTACATGTAAATTAAACCCTAAAAAAGGGAACGCAATTTGAATATCTTGGAATGCCAATGCTCAGCATATAGCTCTCCAGATATTTTCTCATGCAAAAAGTTAAACATGAATTAACCTCTTTCTTAGAATAGAAAAACAGGATATTCTAGTCAACTTAATATTTTGCTTACCAGAGTTACCGTATATACTGCTACATAGAGGAATCACTGCTTCCAAAAGAATTATAATTCAAGAAATCTTTCTTTCATTATAATTCAAGAAGACTTTCTTTCAAAATTTGTTCTACTATAAATATTCAATGTATTTTGGCAGACCCAGCATAGTCAGAAGACCTGGGTTAGACTATGTAGGTCCTATGACTAACTTACCAAATGACCCTGGGCAAGTAGCTTTCCTCTTTGGTGGTTATTTTTTCCTACTTCCCACAAGTAGATTTGATATCATTCATACTACTTAAAAAAAAAAATGTTTCTTTGGGAGAGAGAGAGAGAGAGAGAATGAGCAGGGGGCGGTGGGCAGAGGGAGAGGGAGAAGCATACTCCCTGGTGAGCGGGGAGCCTGATGCGGGGCTCGATCCCAGGACCCTGAGATCATAACCTGAGCGGAAGGCAGACACTTAACTGACGGAGCCACCCAGGTGTTCCGACATGATTCATACTTCTTAACCTTTTCTCTGCCTATATGGGTGCAAATAAAGAACACTGTCATTGGGAAGAGCTTTCATCTGCTCAATCCTGAGCGTTTCCCTTCTCTTTTATGGCACCCCTGTCACTCCTCAGATCAAGCCTTTTGCTACTACCCCCTCCTCTGCCAGATTCTGTCCATTAAGACCTTTCTTTCTTTCAGTGCCACCTCCAGAATATATGCTGCTGCTGACCATGTGTTACTGTGTCCCCTGCTATCACCCTTGTTGATCACTATTGTCTCTGGCCTGGACTCTTGGCAATTGCTTCTTAGCAATTTCTCTCCCTTGTGTAATTCATTCTCAGTTCAAGAGACACGGTGATCCTTTATAAATGTAAATGTAAATCAGATCTCACCGCACTCCTGGTGGATGCATTCTAGTGACTTCCCATTGCACTGGTAATACAATTTAGACTCTACTGTGTCCCACAAACCCCTCTGTGGTGTAGCTCATCTAGCGAAGTCATCTCCTCTTATCCCTCTCCCTAGCCTCAGCACACAAGCCTGCTTTCTGTCTTGGGATCCTCAATGTTTGTGTCAGCCTCTGGGACTTTGCTCTTGCCCTTCCCTCGGCTAGCAGTGGCTGCCCCCCAGACCTTCCAATAGTTGGTCCCTCCTCCCCGGTCAGAATTCAACTCAAATATGACCTTCTCAGATGGTCCTTCCTGGACCACCCTACCTAGACAGCACATCTTGACCAGCCACGCTCTAGCCCATGTCTCTGTTTTATTTTCTTCATGTTACCACCTAAAATTGTAGTATATGATTTATTTGTTAGTCAACTTGACTACTGTCTGTTTTTCCTACTAAAATGTGAGTTCCATGACAACAGGGAACTTTTCTTATTCCCCATTATAGCCGCGGGGCAGGGAACAGCTATCTCCTGACCCAGGGTGGACCTCAAAACCAATAAATTCCATTAACTGCCAGAGTAAGTGAAGGTATGTATGCAAACTGAGCCCTAGAGACAACATGTTTCTCTACATCAGAAGTGGGAAGAGCAAGCAACGTCTGGCTGAAATAGTCTGTCTAAAGCTTTTGTGGAATAAGTGGCATTAATATGTCTAAAAAGAATATGTATCAATCAGAAGAATCAGCAAAGAAAATTTAAGAGGCTGTAGGGAGAAAAAAGTTAGCAATGTACCTTCAGCTCCTGGGAGAGGTAGGTTTTGGTCTTTAAACCTGAGGTATTGAGTCCCTGACCCGGGGGTGTCTGGTTTGATGGATGGCTACATTCCTTAAACAAGAGACTCAGCCAACCCTGCTGCTCTGACCACAGTTGTCTCCTCTGGGTTGTAATCGAGTTTCTGTGTGCAATTTACCCTCAGCCATGATGCAGCTCCAAATATTTCATTTGGACAGGGTTTCCTTGCCCAGATATTTTTAAAATCACTCATTATTCTGTCACTCCAAATCAACACCCCAGTTAAGCCGTTCTTGAATTTATACTACCCAATAGTAACCAGAAGTCAGGAATGATCATACATTTAAAATGGGAAATAGGGGCGCCTGGGTGGCTCAATGGTTAAGGCCTCTGCCTTCGGCTCAGGTCATGATCCTAGTCCTGGGATCGAGCCCCACATCGGTCTCTCTGCTCAGTGAGGAGCCTGCTTCCCCCTCTCTCTCTGCCTGCCTCTCTGACTACTTGGGATCTCTGTCTTTCAAAGAGATAAATAAAAATCTTAAAAAAAAAATTATAAAATGGGAAATAATAACAGAATGGGATAATAACATAAACACATTGAAATAGTGCCTAACATATAATAAAGTCTCAAGAAGGTTAGCTATTCTTTATTATAATAATTATTGTTCATATTATAATTACTTTCTAAACTGGGGAGATGCCTCATTGGAAAGAGTTAAAACATTAAGCACCATTTAAGAAAAACCAATGGGCCAAGAATTGATACTTGCTGCATATTCATTTCTATTTTTTTATCAAGTTAAACATAATAAACATAAAATTGCATTTTTGAAAGATTTAGACTTACTTTTTTTCTTACCTGATGTTCTAGTATGCTTAGTTACCATGCTGATAAATCTTTTGATACAGGTTTCTCTGTAACTTTAGAGAGATTTAGAATTCCTTTTTTTTTTCATTTGAAAAAAATTTTTTAAAGATTTTATTTATTTATTTGACAGATCACAAGTAGGCAGAGAGGCAGGCAGAGTGAAGGGAGGAAGCAGGCTCCCTGCTTAGCAGGGAGCCTGATGTGGGACTCGATCCCAGGACACTGGGATCATGACCTGAGCCGAAGGCAGAGGCTTAACCCACTGATCCACCAGGGGCCCCAAGATTTAGAATTCTTAAATGGGACAATTTTATTTATTTCATTTTACTCTTTCTTGTCCTTTATAGCAGCTCCCAACCAGTGAATTCCCTCTGAGAATACACAGACCTTATTGTGTGCAATATGATACACATACACATATAAAATTCTATACACATAATTGTGTGTGTGTGTGTGTGTGTGAGTGATCCCTTTTAGCTGCAGGTGCATATGCCATCAAAACTGTCTCTTCATATCCTGTGTTATGTGCCTTATTTTAATTTGTAGAAGTAATACTATCCAGGTGACAGGAGAAAGAAAAATTTCTGTGGCCCATTCTCCAATTGAAAGCTGATGTACATACAAACAATCCTCTTGGCATTTCTAGGACATTGACTATGAAAGAGAACATATTTTATAGTTAACTTTGGAGATGGACATACCTCTACTATAGGGAAATCATGAATAAGGTAGGCTTATCAATTTCATTGTGTGTACATTAACACTTGGATGTCATGTGGCAGTCTTTGGGTCCTGTGAATGACCGTGCTGGATGACTGTGACAGGGCCCAGAATGAACTCCCAGAGATGTGGGTTTTGGGAGAAGTGTCATCACCAAAACTGTCCTGCTTCCTGAAACTTTGCCCAGTGATGCAGTACTCATGGTTGATTGCAAAGATTCTCTCCAGAAACTTCAATGATTTGGCAAGATGTCTTTGTAACAGTAGAGTGCTCTTTGTGTTTAAAAAGTTAACTGAGTTGGGCATGGGCACAGAAGACTATCTGAAGGAACACACCAAAATATTAACAGTAGCCTTGGCAGGGAAGGAGGAAAAGGAGGAAGGACTTTCACTTGTTACTTCTTCCACTTTGTCACGTCCTGCATCCAGGCCCTGCAGCAACCCAGACCCTGCACCTGCTGTCCCACTTGTCTCCTTGAAGGCTGTTCCCTGATTTGGCTTCCTTTCAGAGCCCCTGTTATTTTTTCCCCATGTGAAGTCTTCCTGGTACCCCAGACGGGGTTGGCTCCTCCTTCTCTAAGTGACTGATTAGTGCATTGTCACACTTTATGGTAATGACTTAACACCTTTCCCCAACACTGTTGTTTCTTTGAGAGCAAAGAACTTACTTATTTTGCTTATATGTTTATATTTTTAATTCTGGCATCCCCAGCATTTTCTACGGGATAAACGTTTTTGATGGAATGTTTATGCTGGATAAATGAATGAGTGAATGAGTGAGTAAAGGAATGAATCCAGGGAACATAGACTAGGAAGTACCTGATGTGTGGTCCAGTTTCATTTCTGATATTCTGCCTAGATCTTATTTTTCTCTCACCTTAACAGCACTTTGGCACTCCCCAGGTCTGGAATTCTAATGTAATGATTTTTCAGTTCCTGTGGGGAGCCTAGGAGCAACCCTGGAGGCCAGTGCCACCTCTAATGTTTTTTTGCTCCACCATGGTCTTTAGCTTAAGGATGGTGCCACTTTGAAAAGATTGCTTAACTTCTCTGTGCCTGAATTTCCTCAGCTGCAATAAGAGATTCATAATGTGGTTACCTCATGGAGTATTGATGAGGCGTAAATCAGATAACATATACAGAGTTTTTAGAACCATACTTAGCAGACAGAATATGTAATAAATGTTCAATAAATATGATGATGGTGATGATGTTTCCTTGATACTACTGAGGGAGCACTTGGCCCTTTTCTGCATAGGAGGAGGGTAAACTAAGAGGCCTACTGTGAATTGCTCTATTCTGTAAAGATTAATAAAGTACTATATCATTATGTTACATGATCAACATAGAAATTGTGAGCATAGACAAATTCAATCGTGCCATGAGTTAGGTTTCAAAAGCAGTACAGTGAACCAAGGCAATTTAAAATGTTAAGTGACTACTCTCATATGTCTAAAAAAATACCATCACTAGAAATTTTATCATTATTGGAATACTCTGTCCCTTTGGAATATTAGATATTCTAACAACTAGAAATCTACAAGTCATGTAGACCTTACAGTGAATGAATTAAGTACACGTTTCCCTGAGAGCAGTGTCAATGGGCAGAATGTTGGTGCCAGGGGCCTATGGGATGGAAAAAGAGGAGAAGAGTGGCCTGCAAGGAATTGTCAGATGTGACAGCTCAGGGACCACAGCCCTTTTTCTCAAGGCTGGCAAGCCAGGCCAACATTTTAAAATGCACACTGGCCTCAACCAGGGTTCTGCTCAGGGACAGCATTGTTATGGTTGCTGGAAACGCATGCCCAGGACCGCTGGCTTAGGTTCCAGCTGCCTAGCCACCCCCTCTTTGACCAGCTGTCTTGTTTTCCAGATCGGCAAGGATCTTAGTTGCAAGTGGCAGAAATGCCAATCAAACATTGGCTTAGGCATCAAGGGAATTGTTTGGGCTCATTCAGCTGGAAAGATCAGGAGTAGTGATGGCTTCAGGGTTCAAAGGAACTCATCCAGGCTTAGTTTCATTCCTTCCCTTGTCTCAGCCTTTTACTCAGGCTTCATGGTTGCATGGTGACGATAGCTTTAGTCTCTACACCCCCTCAGGTGCAAGGGGCTTGAGAATGGAGGTCAGGTTTGCTTCAGAAATCTCAAAAAAACAAAACAAAACAAAACAAAAAAACTCCTTGTGTCTCATTGGCTCTAAGGGGTCACTGTGCCCACCTCTGAAGAAATTGCTGTGGCCAGGGAAAATGCAAGCTCTGATGGACCACAAATAAATGGAAAGACATCCTGTGTTCATGGAGTGGAAGACTTAACATTACTAAGATGTTGATATCGTTCAAAGTGATTTATAGGTTTAATGTAATTCCTATGAAAATCCCAAAGGCATAGAAAAATTCATCCTTAACTGTATGTGGAATTTCAAGGGACCTTGAAAAGCCAATAGAATTTTTAAAAAGAAAAAAAAAAGAATTTTAAAAAAGAACAACATAGTTGGAGGACTTACACTTCCTGATCTTAAAACACATTACAAAACTATAGTTATCCAGATAGTATGAAACTGGCATAAAGGCAGACACATAGACCAGTGGAACAGAACAGAGAGACCAGAAATAAAGCCTTGCTTTTATAGTCAACTGTTCGACAAGGATACCAAGACTACACAATAGAGAAAGGAAAGTTTCTTCAACAAATGGTATTAGGACAATTGGATATCTGTGTTTAAAAAAAAAAAATAGACAAATGGGAATACATTAAACTTAAAACTTTAGTACATCAAAGGACACAATCAACAGAGTGAAAAAGCAACCTAAAGAATGGGAGAAAATATTTGCAAATCATATACCTGATAAAATCTAATATCCAGAATATATAAAGATCTCCTATAATTCAACCGCAATGACAAAACCAATAACCTGATTTATAAATGGCCAAAGACTGGAATAGATATTTCTTCAAAGAAGACAAACATGGCCAATAGGCATATGAAAAGATACTCAAAATCACCAAGAAATTCAAATCAAGGGGCACCTGGGTGGCTCAATGGGTTAAGCTTCTGTCTGCAGCTTAGGTCATGATCTCAGGGTTCTGGGATCGAGCCCTGCATCCAGCTCTCTGCTTGGCAGGGAACCTGCTTCTCCCTCTCTCTCTCCCTCTACCTGCCTCTCTGCCTGCTTGTGATCTCTCTCTCTCTGTAAAATAAATAAAATCTTAAAAAAAAATTCAAATCAAAACCACAATGAGATATGACCAAAATTCCTCACACCCATTAGGATTTCTGTTATTAAAAAAATAAAAATAAAAAAAAACAGAAACAAAAAACCAAAAATATCTAGAAAATAGCAAGTGTTGGCAAGAACATGAAGAAATTGGAAATCTTGTGTACTCTTGATGGGAATGTAAAATGGTTTAGCCACTGTGGAAAATGGCACAGTGGTTTCTCAAAAAATTAAAAATAAAACTATCATATATTTGATCCAGCAATCCCATTTCTGGGTATATATCCAAAGAAATCCAAAGCAGAGTCCTGAAGACATATTTGCACACCCAAGTTCATAGCAGCATTATCCCTAATAGCTAAAAGGTGGAAGTAAACTAAACGTCCATCCAAAAATGAGTGAATAAGCAAAATGTGGCCTGTACATACAATGGAATATTATTCAGTGTTGAAAGGGAAGGAAATCCTGTCACATGCTGCAATATGGATGAACCTTGTGGACATTATGTTAAGTGAAATACGCCAGCCACAAAAATCAAATACTGCATGATTCCACTTCCGTGCTATATCTAAAGTACTCAAATTCATAGACACAGAAAGTAGTATAGTGGTTACTAGGGTCTGGGAGGAGGGGAAAGGGGGAGGTGTTTAATGGGTATAGAGTTTCAGTTTTGCGAGATGAAAAGTTCTGGAGATCTGTTTCATAACAATGTGAATATACTTAACACTACTGAACTTGTACATTTAAAAATGGCTAGGAACTCCAATCAAAATTCCACCGGTATTTTTCAAAGAGCTGGAGCAAATCATCCTAAAATTTGTATGGAATCAGAAGAGACCCCGAATCGCTAAGGAAATGTTGAAAAACAAAAATAAAACTGGTGGCATCTCATTACCTGATTTCAAGCTTTACTACAGAGCTGTGATCACCAAGACAGCATGGTACTGGCATCAAAACAGACACATAGACCAATGGAACAGAGTAGAGAGCCCAGATATGGAGCCTCAACTCTATGGTCAAATAATCTTTGACAAAGCAGGAAAAAACATACAGTGGAAAAAAGACAGTCTCTTCAATAAATGGTGCTGGGAAAATTGGACAGCTGTATGTAGAAGAATGAAACTTGACCATTCTCTTACACCGTACACAAAGATAAACTCGAAATGGATAAAGGACCTCAATGTGAGACAGGAATCCATCAGAATCCTAGAGGAGAACATAGGCAGTAACCTCTTTGATATCAGCCACAGCAACTTCTTTCAAGATATGTCTCCAAAGGCAAAGGAAACAAAAGCGAAAATGAACTCTTGGGACTTCATCAAGATCAAAAGCTTCTGCACAGCAAAGGAGACAATCAACAAAACAAAGAGGCAACCCACGGAATGGGAGAAGATATTTGCAAATGACAGTACAGACAAAAGGTTGATATCCAGGATCTATAAAGAACTTCTCAAACTCAACACACACAAAACAGATAATCATATCAAAAAATGGGCAGAAGATATGAACAGGCACTTCTCCAATGAAGACATACAAATGGCTATCAGACACATGAAAAAATGTTCATCATCACTAGCCATCAGGGAGATTTAAATTAAAACCGCATTGAGATACCACCTCACACCAGTTAGAATGGCCAAAATTAGCAAGACAGGAAACAACATGTGTTGGAGAGGATGTGGAGAAAGGGGAGCCCTCTTACACTGTTGGTGGGAATGCAAGTTGGTGCAGCCACTCTGGAGAACAGTGTGGAGATTCCTCAAGAAGTTAAAAATAGAGCTTCCCTATGACCCTGCAATTGCGCTACTGGGTATTTACCCCAAAGATACAGATGTGGTGAAAAGAAGGGCCATCTGTACCCC
>PISX010008849.1:0-53016 GCA_004024625.1 Mellivora capensis | reverse complement strand
GGATGAAGGGATACAAGCAGAGAGAGTCAATTATCATATGGTTTCACTTATTTGTGGAGCATAACAAATAACACAGAGGACATGGGGAGATGGAGAGGAGAAGGGAGTTGAGGGAAATTGGAAGGAGAGATGAACCATGAGAGACTATGGACTCTGAAAAACAACCTGAGGGTTTTGAAGGGGCAGGGGATGGGAGGTTTGGGGAGCCAGGTGGTGGGTATTATGGAGGGCACGCATTGCATGGAGCACTGGGTGTGGTGCAAAAACTATGAATTCTGTTACGCTGAAAAGAAATGAAATTTAAAAAATGGCTAGAATGGTAAAGTTTGTTATATGTTTTCTACCACAATTTTAAAAGTAATCCTGGGGATGCCTGGGTTAAGCGTCTACCTTTGGCTCAGGTCATGACCCAGGGGCCTGTGTTCAAGTTCTGCATCAGGATCCTTGCTCAGTGGGGAGCCTGCTTCTCCCTCTGTCTGACACTCCCTCCGCTTGTGTGCCCTCTCTCTCTCACACAAATAAATAAATATGTATATGTACATATTTATTTATTTATTTTAAAGAGGCATTAAAAAGTTCCTATCCTAAGTCCCATATCAGGTTAATTAAATCAGGTAGAGTGGGGCTAGGACTTCAATATTATTTAAAGGCTCCCTGGATTATTTTATGGTACAGTCAGGTCTCCAAGTAGCTGCCCTCCTCTCTAATTTTGAATCTAATTCATCTGCCTGGTTCTCCCTCCTTAGCCAGTTACTGTTAGGGGCAGGCTTTACCCTTTCACACAGAGGAGAATGGCATCAGAAGTTTGCTTCATTCAGCTCTGGGCTGGGCTGCAGATTCTAGATGGGCCACCAAATCATCTCTGTAGATTAGAAGCAGGGCATTAGTGAACTCCATATACAACATTTCATGGAACTTCTGGGTGGGCCAAAATAGGAAATGCCTGGTATAGCTCCTAGTGAGATCCCAGGGCAAGCAAGGCTTTCTTTTAGAGGTAGTTAGCAGAAGGAAGAAATCAGACGGAGAAGAAAGGGACAGTAGTAGCCCAGAGTGCTTCCCATAGAATAGAAGGCACAGTGGGCAGCAGGACGAAAGTGGCCACTTAAGATGGGATGGTTAGGGTAGGACAGAAAGTCCCAGAAGCCTGGAACAGAAAGCTGAAGGAGGGGAGAGGGGAAACAATATAATTTCTTTCTGTCTAAAACTGGACCTATTTAATTCATTTTTGAGGAGAAGGGAGTTGGGGGAAATCAGAGGGGGAGATGAACCATGAGAGACTGTGGACTCTGAAAAAAAATCTGAGGGTTTTGGAGGGGAGGGGTATGGGGAGGGAGGGTGAGCCTGGTGGTGGGTATTAAGGAGGGCATGGATTGCATGGAGCACTGGGGTGTGGTGCATAAACAATGAATTCTGGAACACTGAAAAGAAATTAAAAAAATAAAAAAATTTAAAATCTGCTGGGGTGATAGTGGGGAAGAGAGTAGGTAGCAAGAGTGAGCAGAGAATAATCAATATTCAAAATCTTACTTCTTAATACACCAATGGATTGAATTCAGGCTTTAGCATAATTTAATTAAATGGACTATTGTTTTTCTTTCTCACCAGTTTTAGTGAGAGCGTTACAAGTACGAGGTGAGCAGGATTACGTTCTAATTCAAGTAGATTATCTGCCTCAAAGCCAACGAGGCCTCTGTAAACAGAGAGAGCTTTCATACCAATTTCATATTCAGCAGGGTGTGGGCACACAGAACGATGCATGTTACCTGCTTGGTTTCCAGTTTCCAGAAAGCAGGGGCAATCTGTTGGACAAGTTGAAAATTTTTTAAATTACAGTTGGGTTTGTTCATAGGACGTATTATCTGGGTGGTTTTGGAACAGGACTATGTAATTTGTGATTCTGCAACTCTTTCTTCCAAAAAATGTGTTCAGATTTGATTTTCCTTTGAAAATGTACAAGTTCAAGCACGTTCACATTGTTATGAAACAGACCTCCAGAACTTTTTTGTCTTGCAAAACGGAAACTCCGTACCCATTAAACAGCTCCCCTTTTCCCCTCCTCCCAGACCCTGGTAACCACTATACTACTTTCTCTCTGAATTTGACTACTTTAGCTATATCATGTAAGTGGAATCATGCAGTATCTGGCTTTTATGATTGGCTTATTTCACTTAGCATAATGTCCTCAAGGTTCATCCATATTCATTTTCATATTGTCAGTTGTGCGATAACAGGCTAAAAGTTTCAGATACTGTCCTACATTAATTCCCACAGCAATACCCATTTTAGAGTTTACGAAACTGAGATTCAGGAATATTTTTATCAATTTTTCAAGGGCTTTACTTAGCTAATAAAGAACAGAACTGGGATTTAAAGCCTGTTATTTTGGGCTCCAGAGCCAATAGTCCTTCTGTTGGTTAACCCAGATTTTGAAGGCAGTGGAGCTAAGGCATATAATTCCTTTGATTCAACTTTCACAGAGTCACACTTAGATCGCAGATACAAATATGAGTCCTCAAACTCAGAGGGTCCCCCAAATTTTAATTTCTATACATTAACTTAATCATCAGTTAAGCCTCCACCCTGATTAGGCGTTCTACTAATTTCTGTTGAAGTGCTCATGTCCCAGGCCACGCGTTCCCCCACCCTGGCGTGCACACAGCTATTTCCATCCTGTGCATTGGCCTCGCTTCCCCTTGGCACACCATGGCTGCAGCTTGGGGTCCGGCCACTGAGTTCTGCTCCAGTCCGTGGGGGCTTGATTCCAAGCAAAGTCCCTCTTGAATCCTGCTCCCCAGGGAAGTAGTCATCTCTCACTTCAAAGTTTGGTCTCCACAATGGGTTTAGATTTTTGGAAATAATAGTCAGAAAAGATAAGGGATGCCTGCCTCAAAAAGACTAAATGAATTGTAAAGACTAAATGAATCGTCTGTAAATGCTCAGCACAGTACCAGATGCATGGAATGTGCTCTATAAATATTAGCTATTAACACATATTTTAGAATATATTTACATGTATTTTTTTCTAGTTTTTACCTATGTGGCTTACAAAATGCAGGTAAATACATAAGATTTATAATAACTTGCATGTAAGCAGTGCTGATACTGTCTTATGCCCCATAGGCACAAAATTTTACTGTTCTGTTTCACACAATTCCCATTAAAAAAAAAGAGAGAGGAGGAAAATATGATGCTGTTCCAATTGAATGTAATGAATTACACAGTCTAATCTTGGTCCTTCCGTCGTGTCTAGGCATCGCTCAGAATTCAATACTCCCCTTACAGTTTTACACATACGATGACTGGAAGAATTTTCCAGAGACTCGTTTCTGGCTCTGTTTCTGTCGACTCATGTTTCTCCCCCCACAGCCACATATGCAGTATGATATGCTCCAGGTCAGTGTCGAATCGTGATAAGATTCCTTTGTTTCACCATCAATCCCACAGTAGGTAGAAGGAGCATTCCTGGGAGGCATTCCTATGCTGGAATGATTGTAAGCCACCCCCAAATATCCCATTGAATCCAAATTAAGTGTGACCCCCGACTCAGCTTCTTGTTAGCCAGATCCAAAAAATCCCCACCAATGACTCAGTGCCACTTGATAAGAAGGGAAATGTGATGGTAAGGAAGTTGGAATGGAAAGATACACTGATCTCTTTTTTATTATTAACATAATGCATTATTGGTTTCAGGGGTACAGGTCTGTGACTCATCAGTCTTACACAATTCACAGTGTTCACCATAGCACATACTCTCCCTAATGTCCATCACCCAGCCATCCTATCCCTCCCACCCTTCTCCCCTCCAGCAACCCTCAGTTTGTTTCCTGAGATTAAGAGTCTCTTATGGTTGTCTCCCTCTCTGGTTTCATCTTGTTTCATTTTTCCCTCCCTTCCCCTATGATCCTCTGTCTTGTTTCTCATATTCCTCATATCAGTGAGATCATATGATAATTGTCTTTCTCTAATTGACTTATTTCACTAAGCATAATCCCTCTAGTTCCATCCACATGGTTGCAAATGGCAAGATTTCATTTCTTTTGATGGCTGCATAGTATTCCATTGTGTATATATACCACATCTTCTTTATCCATTCATCTGTTGATAGACATCTAGGCTCTTTCCATAGTTTGGCTATTGTGGACATTGCTGCTATAAACATTGGGGTTCATGTGCCCCTTCGGATAACTACATTTGCATCTTTAGGGTAATTACCCAGTAGTGAAATTGCTGGGTCATAGGGTAGCTCTATTTTCAACTTTTTGAGGAACCTCCATGCTGTTTTCCAGAGTAGTTGCACCAGCTTGCATTCCCACCAACAGTGTAGGAGGGGTCCCCTTTCTCCACAAGGTGATACTAATCTTAATGAATCTTAATGAAGGTCAATTTGTCTTACATCTTCAAATCTTCCAAAAGTTTTGGAAGATCCTCCAAGGGCCTTGAAAGATGTCTATGCAGGTGAGAGGCTCTGAAGCTTCCTCCTGACTATTTTCATGGTAAATTGCAAGTATTATGTGAACAAAAGACTGTGCCTCACACATCCAACAAATGATTACCATGGCTGGCGGTTGACTTGTAATGGGGGTGGTCGAGATACCTGGGCTAACTCTTGTCCACAAGCCTTCTCCAACTCGCCCACACTTTCTCACCCTTCTCTGACTTGTTCCACACCCAGGAAGCTCACCTCTATGTTTTGCCTTTATAGACTTCCTAGCCCCTGTCTTCCTGTGGGCTTTAGCCAGCCAAGAGCCACCAGCAGGCGTTTGCTGAGTAAGAAGGACAGACTGGGGTACTTATCACCACCCACTGCTTGCCCCAGTTTTCTTCTGTTCTGACCCTGTCTGCCTACAGCTCCAGCTCCTCTCCCAGAACCACAGAGCTTGCTGGGTCCACATAACACCACTTCTACCCTTTGCTCTCCTCAGGCTATAAGTAGCATAAACTTCCTGCTGCTTTAGTCCCTGGTTGTCTCACTCTCCCTTGCTGGGTTTCCTTAATCTGTTCACACCTCTGTAACTAGTCCCTTCATTAAATCCTTCCAGTCAGTCCTTCTGAGTGTCAGTTTCCTGCTGGATTCCCACCGGCTACCTTGTTCTGACTCCAATACGATGGCCTGTGATCATTTATAGCTGTATTGCTTTCTCTTCACCCTGGTATCCTGAGATCAAAAGTGTTGCTTAATTTCTTCTCAGAGTGAGCCACAAAAAATGTGTACCTGAAGTCATCTGCCCCTCCCTCAGCACAGTCGTAAACCTGTATGAGCCCCACGTGTCGCTTGGAAAAGAGCTCTGCTTGTTGACCCTGCTGTGAATTTCCCTTGGGGCTGACAGGTCCCTCAGAATATTTAGCCTCTCTTTAAAGTCTTGAAGTTTCCATATGTGTTTATGTAACCACTTAGCTCTGTCCTCTGTAGCTCTAGGGAAATTTGTTGCACTCATTGAAAGTTGAATTGTCCCATCATATTACATAAGATGAAACCCTGACCCCATTCAACCGCCAGAGCAAATAGCCAGAGAAGACATTAAGTGAGAACTGATTTTCAATCCGGAGATCACTTTCCATTCATGAGTCCTTTAGGGTTTCTCCCAGGCTGCACAGATGGCTGTTTTTCAAAACGAATATAGTTTTTCTCTACCCTTAAGAAATACTCAATCTGGACATTAGAAATATTTCTGAGAGTGGGGAGGAACACAGGAAAAACACTAGCACTATGTTTATCTTTATTAAGAGAAAGGAGAAAGAATGAGCAGATATAAAACATTCTTATGTCTTCTTGATACAACTGCAGGTGAGATCTCTAGAGATTGTCTTTAAAGGGCCCCAGACCAGGACTCACTATGACAGTACTGGTTTTGAAAAGCCCTCCTTAGGTTCTTGCCCCATCTGACGGTCATGGCCTCCCATGGAGGGGATGCACTCCTTGAATGTTCCGAGGAGGCTCACACGTGAGTCTGTTAGTCCTCGCTGTTGATCTTCTGTCTCTCCTGCCACTATTTGTTGGTGCCTGTGATGGGGGCGGCCCTCTTGAGCTGCTCAAGATACTGCAGTAAATATAACAAGGTCCTTACCCTCTTTACAGAGGAGCTTACATTCTAGTAGGTGAGGCAGAAAAAGAAACAACTGGGCAACTAAGGCCATACAGACATATAGTATAATTTTAGTGCTAAGTACCCCAAGTATTAGTACTGCAAAGAAAATTTATCATACCCAATAAATATCTTCATCATGTTGGTGTGCAGAAAATAGTTAACATATAGAGCGCCTGGCTGGCTCAGTTTGAAGACTATGCAACTCTTGATCTTGAGTTTGGGAGTTTGAGTGCCATGTTGGATATAGAGATTGCAATAAACAAACAAACAAACAAACTTGAAAGAAAAGAAAAAGTTAACCATGGCAGGTTTGAGGCTGTCATGCTTAAAAATGCTGCTTGCAAGGTTCACCATTGGCTAGTGTCTGGGAGTTGAATGGTAAACTGTTCTCTACGCTGATAGAAAACAAAGCGGTAAGAGTAGCTCAGTATGCCGAAACGGTCTGAACACCTGTTCTCCCTTTGGTAGTCTAGAAGTTGGGTGTGTGTTAAGCGCAGGGTGTCTATGTAGCCAGCTCCCAGTAAAAACCCTGAGTCTCTAATGAGCTTTCTTGGAAAACATTTCACACTGGATGTCACAATTCATTGTGGGAGGAATGAACCGCATCCTGCGTGACTCCACTGGGAGAGGTTCTTTTGTGCCTGGAAGATCGAGCCTGGTTTCCCTCAGACTTCACCTCAAGTGCCTTTTCCCTTTGCTGACTTTGCTTTGTATGCTTTAACTATAATCAACAATACCCATGAGTATGATTATTCACTGAGTCCTTTGAGTCCTTCTAGTGAGTCACTAAACATAGGGGTGGTCTTAGGGACCCATGACACAGTTGGGCTAAAAAATCAACATGTTGGGAGATGGTGATAGGGTAGCTTAGAGCACCACATAAAAAACTATTGTGGGTGTTTTAAGGGTTTATTTATGTTGAGAGAGAGAAAGAATGCACATGCTCGTGCTTGAGCAAGGGGAGAGGCAGAGGGAGAGAGAAGCTCAAACAGACTCCATGCTGAGCATGGAGTCCAACTAGAGATGGATCTCAAGACTCTCAGGTCATGACCTGAGCTGAAATCAAGAGTCAGACACTCAACAGACTGTGCCACCCAAGCACCCCTAGGTTGGGTCTTAATAAAGCTGTTACTTAAAACAAGCAAACAAAAAATAACCACAACAAAAAAACTGGGGTAAGTCCTAGGGAATATTTATGGGAAGCTATCAGCATCCCAGACAATGGACACCCTGCCATTTGCATAACCTAAAAAATTGTAGCCACACCTCATACTCAGAGAAGGTAATTTTGTGGAATGAGGAGATGAATGGATTCTTATTTACAGATTTTTGAAAATCATATTATTTTGTGTTTTCTTTTTTCATCATGGTAAGTGTAGTGTACTCTTTAATCTCTACCTGTATTTAACCAATCCCCCCACCCACCTCCCCTCTGGTAACTAACAGTTTCTTCTCTATAGTTAAGAGCCTGTTTCTTGGCTTCTCTCTCTCTTTTTCTTACATTGTTCATTTGTTTTGTTTCTGAAATTCCACATATGAGTGAGATCATATGGTATTTGTCTTTCTCTGACAGACTTATGTTGTTCAACATTATACTCTCTAGCTCCAACCATGTCATTGCAAATGACCAGATTTCATTCCTTTTTATGGCTCAGTAATACTCCATTGTGTGTGTGTGTGTGTGTGTGTCTGTGTGTGTCTGTGTGTGTCTGTGTGTGTCTGTGTGTATCACCCATTCTTTATCCAGCTGATGGGCACTTGGGCTGCTTCCATAGTTTGGCTATTATAAATAATGCTGCAACAAATATATGGGGTCCATAGATCCTTTTGAACTAGTGTTTTTGTATTTTAAAGGTAAATTACCCAGTAGTAGGATTCCTAGATTCTAGGATAGTTCTATTTTTATTTTATTTTTTTTTAAAGATTTTATTTATTTGACAGACAGAGATCACAAGTAGGCAGAGAGGCAGGCAGAGAGAGAGAGAGAGGAGGAAGCAGGCTCCCTGCTGAGCAGAGAGCCCGATGTGGGGCTTGATCCCAGGACCCTGGGATCATGACCTGAGCCAAAGGCAAAGGCTTTAACCCACTGAGCCACCCAGGCACCCCATGGATTGTTCTATTTTTAATTTTTTGAGGAAACTCCTTACTATTTTCAGAGTTGCTGCCCCAGTATGAATTCTCACCAGCAGAGTACAAGGATTCCTTTTTCTCCACATTCTTGCCAATTGACCTGTTGTTTCTTGAGTTTTTAATTTTGACCTTTCTGACAGGTATGGGGTAATATCTCATTGTACTTTTTTGTTTTTTGTTTTTTGTGTGTGTGTTTTTTTTTATTTCTTTTCAGTGTAACAGAATTCATTGTTTATGCACCACACCCAGTGCTCCATGCAATACATGCCCTCCATAATACCCACCATCAAGCTCCCCCACCTTCCCACCCCCCACTTTGACTGGCATTTCCCTGCTAATGAGTGATGTTGAGCATCTTTTCATGTGTCTGTTGGCCAACTATATGTCTTCTTTGGAGAAATGTCTATTTGTGTCTTCTGCCCATTTTTGAATTGGATTATTTGTTTGGGGGTATTCAGTTGTAGTACTACTTTATGTATTTTGGATACTAACCCCTTATCAGATATGTTATTTACGAATATCTTCTCCCATTCAGTAGGTTGTCTTGTAGTTTTGTTGCTTGTTTTCTTCACTGTGCAGAAGCTTTTTATTTTGATGTAATCCCAATTGTTTATTGTTGCTTTTATTTCCCATGCCTCAGGAGACATATCTAGAAAAATGTTACTATAGCCAATGTCAGAGAGATTACTGCCTGTGCTCTCTTTAAAGATTTTTATGGTTTCAGGTCTTGAACCCATCCTGAGTTTATTTTTGTGTATGGTGAAAGAAAGTAGTCCAGTTTCATTGTTTTGCATGTAGCTATCCCATTTTTCCCAATACTTTTTGTTAAAGAGACTTTTTCTCATTAGATATTCTTTCCTCCTTTGTTGAAGATGAATTGGCCATATACTTATGGGTTTATTTCTCGATTTTCTGTTCTATTCCATTGATCAATGTGTCTGTTTTTATGCCAGTACCATACTATTAGCTTTGTAATAGAACTTGAAACCTGGAACTGTGATACCTCCAGCTTTGTTTTTCTTTTTCAAGATTGCTTTTGCTATTCAGGATCTTTTGTGGTTCCATACAAATTTTAGGATTGTTTGTTCTAACTCTGTGAAAGATGCTGTTGGTATTTTGGTAAGGATTGCTTTGAATCTGTAGATTGCTTTGGGTAGTATGGACACTTTAACAGTATTTGTTCTCCCAATCCATGAACATGGAATAACTTTCCATTTATTTGTCATCTCGAATTTCTTTCATCAATGTTTTGTAGTTTTCAGAATACAGGTCTTTCTCCTCCTTGGTTAAGTTCATTCCTAGATATTTCATTGTTTTTGGTGCAATTGTCAATGGGACTTCTTCCTTAATTTCACTTTCTACTGCTTCATTATTAATGTATATAAATGCAACAGATTTCTGTACATTGATTGTGTATCCTGTGACTTTACTGAATTCATTTATCAGTTCTAGTAATTTTTGGTGGAGTCTTTAGGGTTTTCTGTATATAGTGTCATGTCTCCTGCAAATAATGAGTTTTACTTCTTCCTTCCCAGTTTAGACATCTCTTATTTCTTTTTCTTGTCTGATTGCTGTGGCTAGGATTTCCAGTGCTTGTTGAATAAAGATGGTCAGAGTGGACATCCATGTCTTGTTCCTGACCTTAGGAGAAAAGCTCTCAGTTTTTCCCTATTGAATATGATGTTTGCTCTGAGTTTTTCATATAAAGCCTTTATTATGTTGGATATGTTCCCTCTCTACCTACTTTGCAGAGAGTTTTTAATCATGAATGGATGTTGTACTTTGTCAGATGCTTTTTCTGCATGTATTGAAGTGATCATATGGTTTTTACCCATTCTCTTATTGATATGACGTATCATAATTGTTTTGCAAATATTAAACCACCCTCGTATCCCAGGAATAAATCCCCCTTGATCGTGATGAATGATTTTTTTAAAATATATTATTGGATTCAGTTTGCTAATATTCATAGGAGATATTGACCTATAGTCCTCTTTTTCTGTGGCATTACTATCTGGTTTTGGTATCGGGTTAAATTGGCCTCATAGAATGAATTTGGAAGTTTTCTTTCCTCTTCTATTTTTTGGAATCGTTTGAGTAGAATGGAAATTAACTGTTTCTTAAATGTTTGGTAGAATTCACCTATGAAGCCTAGTGTCCTGGACTTTTGTTTGTTGGGAGTTTTTTGATTACTGACTCCATTTTGTTCCTGGTGATTGGTCTGTTCAAATTTTCTACTTCTTCCTGCTTTAGTTCTGATAGTTATATGTTTCTAGGAATTTGTTCATTTCTTCTAAGTTGTCCAGTTTGTTCACATATAGGTGTTCATATATTCTGTTACAATTTTTTGTATTTCTGTAGTCTTGACTGTTATTTCTCCTCTTTCATTGGTAATTTTGTTTATTTGGGTCCTCTCTTCTTCTAAAATGAATCTTATTAGCGATTTATCAATTGTGTTGATCTTCTCAAAGAAGCTTCTCTTGATTACATTGATCTGTTCTTTTTTTTTTTAATTTCTATATCATTTATTTTTGCTCTAATCTTTATTATTTCCTACCTTTCGCTGGGTTTGGGTTTTGTTTGTTCTTCTTTTACTAGCTCCTTTGGGTATAAGATTAAGTTGTTTATTTGGGATTTTTCTTGCTTCTCAAGGTAGGCCTGTGGTGTTATATATTTCCCTCCTATAACCACTTTTGCTGCATCCCAAAGACTTTGAGCCACTGTGTTTTCATTTTCATTTGTTGCAATGTAATTTTTTATTTCTTCTTTGACTTCTTGGTTGACCCATTCATCGTTTAATAGCATGTTATTTAACCACCATGTATTTGTGCTCATCTCAGATTTATTTCTTGTGGTTGATTTCAAGTTCATGGCATTGCGGTCAGAAAAAAAGTGTATGGTGTAATTTTGACTTTTTTTGAATTTGTTGAGACTTTTTTTGTGCCCTAATGTGTGATTTATTCTGGAAAATGTTCCATGTGCCTTTGAAAAGAATGTGTATTCTGCTGTTTTAGGATGGAATGTTCTGAATATGTATGTTAAATCAATCTGGTCCAGTGTGTCATTCAAAGCCACTGTTTCCTTGTTGATTTTCTATTTGGATGATTTGTTCATTGATACAAATGGGGTGTTCAAGTCCCCTACTATTATTATATTACTATTGATTATTTTTTGTTATTAACTGTTTTATGTATTTGGGTGTTCCTAAGTTGGGTGCATAAATATTTATAACCATTATATCTTCTTGTTGAAGCAGTCCCTTTATTATATAGTGTCCTTCTTTGTCTCTTGTTTCAGTCTTTGTTTTAAAGTCTAGTTTATCTGGGGGCACCAAGATGACTCAGTTGGTTAAGCATCCACCTTGATTTCAGCTCAGGTCATGATCTCATGGAATTAGGATTGAGCCCCACATTGGGCTCCATGCTCAGCAGGGAGTCTGCTTGAGATTCTCTCTCTCCTCTCCCTCTGCCCCACCCCCACTCATGCTCATTCTCTCTCTCTCTTTCTCAAATAAATATATAAATCTTTATAAAGTTTGTTTTATCTGATAGAAGTATTGCTACCTCAGCTTTCTTTTGGCATGCATTTGCATGGTAAGTATTTCTTCATTCCCTCACTTTCAGTCTGCAGGTATCCTTAGATCTGAAGTGAGTGTCTTGTAGGCAGCACATAGATGGGTCTTGTTTTGTTTTTTTATCCACTCTGTCACCTTATGTATTTTGCTTTTTTTTTTTTTAAAGAGAGAGAGAGTGCAACAAGGGGGAGTGGGGGGAGGGCAGAGGGTAAGAGAGAATCTTTTTTTTTTTAAGATTTTATTTACTTATTTGACAGACAGAGATCACAAGTAGGCAGAGAGGCAGGCAGAGAGAGGGAGAAGCAGGCTGCCTGCTGAGCAGAGAGCCCGATGCGGGGCTCGATCCCAGGACCCTGGGACCATGACCTGAGTCAAAGGCAGAGGCCTTAACCCACTGAGCCACCCAGGCACCCCAGTAAGGGAGAATCTTAAGTAGGCTCCATACCCAGCCCGGAACCTCAGGACCCTGAGATCATAACCTGAATCAAAATCAAGAGTCAGATGCTTAAGCAGCTGAGCCACCTAGGCTCCCCATCCTATGTCTTTTGATTGGAGTGTTTAGTGCATTCACATTCAAACTAATTGTTGATTATATGTATTTATTGCCATTTTGTTTCTTGTTTTGTGTTTGTTTTTATAGTTTTTCTCTGTTCCTTTCTTGCTCTCTTTCATGGTTTGTTGGCTTTCTTTAGTGATATGCTTGGATCCCTTTCTCTTTATTCTTTGCATATCTATTATTGGTTTTTGATTTGTGGTTACCATTAGGTTTGTATAATACATCATCTACATAAAATAGTCTATATTAAGTTGATGGTTGCTTAAGTTTAAACCCATTCTTTACTCCTCTCCCTCCCACATTTTAGGTATCTGGTGTCATATTTTACATCCTCTTATTTTATGAATTCCTTGACTGATTTTTACAGAAATACTAATTTTTACTGCTTTTGTGTTTTTTTTTACTTTTCATACTCTCCCTTATGGCCTCTCCTTTCCACTCAAAGTGTCCCCTTTAGGGCACTTGGGTGGCTCAGTCAGTTAACTGTCTGCCTTCAGCCCAGGTCATGATCCTAGGGTCCTGGGATCTAGCCCTATATCAGGCTCCCTGCTCAGCGTGGAGCCTGCTTCTTCCTCTCCCTCTGCTCCACCCTCCCCACCTGCCACCATTCGCTCTCTCTTCTGCTTTCTCTCCCTCTCTCAAATAAACAAAATCTTTTTTTTTAAGTGTCCCCTTCAGTATTGCTTGTAGGGCTGGCTTAGTGGTCATAAACTTCTTTAGCTTTTGTTTATCTGAGAAACTCTTTATCTCTCCTTCTCTTCTGAATGATAGCCTTGCTGGATAGAGAATTCTTGGCTACAGATTTTTCCCTTTCAGCACTTTAAATATATCGTGCCACTTGCTTCTGGCCTGCAAAGTGTCTGCTGAAAAATCCACGGATAGTCTTATGGGGATTCCTTTGTATGTAATTGTCTTCTTTTCTCTTGCTGCTTTTAAAATTCTCTATCACTATCTTTTGCCATTTTGATTTCTACATATCTTGGTGTGGGTTGAATTTAGGAGGATTTCTTTGTCCCCTGGATCTGGATATCTGTTTCCAACCCCAGATTAAGGAAGTTTTCCAATATTATTTCTTCAAATAAGTTTTCTGCCCCCTTTACTCTCTCTTCTTCTGAAATCCCTATAATGTGGTTGTTATTGTTTGATGAGTCACTGAGCTCGTTAAAACAACTCTCAATTTGCATAATTTTCTTTCCTCCCCTTTGCTCAACTTGGTTATATTCCATTACTCTGTCTTCCAGGTCAGTAATTCATTCTTCTGCTTCATCTAGTCTGCTATTTATTCCATGAAGAGCATTTTTAATTTCATTTGTTGTGTTCTTATTCTCTGATTGATTCTTTTCTATCTCTGTGTTAAGGGACTCAATTTCTCCACTCTTTTCTATAGCCCAGTGAATATTTTTATGATCGTTACTTTAAATTCTCTATGGGGCATATTACTTTGATCTGTTTTGCTTTTTTTTTTTTTTTTAATTTGACAGACAGAGATTACAAGTAGGCAAGAGAGGCAGGCAGGGAGAGAGAGGAGGAAGCAGGCTCTCCGCGGAGAAGAGAGCCCAATGTGGGGCTCGATCCCAGGACCCTGGGATCATGACCTGAGCCGAAAGCAGAGGCTTTAACCCACTGAGCCACCCAGGCACCCCATGATCTGTTTTGCTTTTGTCTTTGGTTGTGATTTGGTCCTGTTCCTTCATTTGGGAGATGTTTATCTCCTTATTTTGTCTGACTTTCTGTCTGTTGCTGTGTATTAGAAAAGCCAGTTACTTCTTATAACAATAATAGCCTTATGATGTAGAGGTCCTATAGTACCCTTCAATGCAGTATCCCCTGTTCCCTAGTGCCTGGTGCTTCAGGGATTGTCCTCTATATGGTTTGTGTGTTTTCTGCTATTGAGGCTTGGCCTCTTTTTCCTTCATTTCCATTGTCTGCAGAGGCTGTCTTTGCCTATTGTGGGCAGCAAGGTGTGCAATAAATAGTCTCCTTGCAAAAGGAGACCTGCCTCTGCTTCTGCCAGAACTGAGGTCCTGCAAAACACATGGGCCAGATGTGGTGCAGCAGAGTTTCCTCCTTGGGGGAGGTCAGGGAGGCATGTTGGTACAAGCAAGTTAGGTAAGGAGTGTTGGTGCAGCATTGGTTACTACTGATGGCCATAGTTTGTGCTGGGTGATGGGGGAGGGAAATGGTGCCTGCCAGTTCCTTTGCTCCTGTAGGTGTCTCCCAGTTTACAGACTTTTAAAAATTTATATGGACTCAGTTTAAGTGGAGGAACTGTGATCATATAACTAGCCAATGGTAAATATTTCTTTTTAAAGATTTATTTATTTGAAAGAGAGAGAGAGAGAGCGGAGGGGAGGGGCAGAGGGAGAGAGAGAGAAAGAGAGAATCTTAAGCAGATTTCCCACTGAATGTGGAGCCAACACGGGGCTCAGTCCCATGACCCAGAGATCATGACCTGGGCCAAAAATCAAGAGTCAGATGCCCAGCCAACTGATCCACCCAGGCCCCCCAGCCAGTGGTTAAAGTTTTAAACCTCTCAATTTGTCTTAACATTTGTCAGCAAAATAGATGTGGTTTTGAGGCTAGTGTTCACCTGGAAGTTAAACAATAAAATGAAACTTTGGTAGAATTATCTTCTTATAGCTTCTCTGTCCATTTAGTCTCTCTTTTTAAAAAGGCCTAGCAAGGTGGAAAGTATGGTTGGGAGTGGGTTTATCCCCTAGCGTTTATAGTATACCAAAATGGAGAGATTTACAAGTAGGGCCACAGACACAACTCCCAAAGCAAAGGAGGGGAAGGTCTGATTCCAGGCAAGTTTCTTGGTTCCAGAGTTGCAATTATCCTCTTCTTTTTTTGTTTTGTTCTTCAAATTTCTTTCTTTTTTAATGTCTCTCTTTCTCTCTCTCCTTTCAGACTTTTCCCTTCCTCTCTTCTCTCTTACCTTATTTTCCTTTCTTTTGTCTCCTCTGTCCCTGACTCTTACCTACCCCTTAATCCATTCTTTCTAGCTCCTTCTTGTTAACATCTTCTTGATTCAAGTTTTTTTAAAAGATTTTATTCTATTTATTCGACAGAGAGAAAGATCACAAGTAGGCAGAGAGGCAGGCAGAGAGAGAGAGGAGGAAGCAGGCTCCCCGCCGAGCAGGGAGCCCGATGTGGGACTCGATCCCAGGACCCTGAGATTATGACCTGAGCCAAAAGCAGAGGCTTAACCCACTGAGCCACCCAGGTGCCCCTCAAGGTTTTTTTTAAAGATTTTTATTTATTTATTTGACAGACAGAGATCACAAGTAGGCAGAGAGGCAGGCAGAGAGAGAGGAAGGGAAGCAGGCTTCCCACTGAGCAGAGAGCCTGATGCGGGGCTCAATCCCAGGACCCTGGAATCATGACCTGAGCTGAAGGCAGAGGCTTTAACCCACTGAGCCACCCAGGTGATTGATTCAAGTTTTAACCCTCCCCTTGGCTGGGCTTTGGACTCTACCTCTGACAATGCTTTGAATCTCCCCCAAACATACTCAACTACTCTGGATCAGACTGAGCACTCTCAGTCAGCTGAAAACTGGAAAAATTGATTGTAGTAAGAGCCTTCTTAAGCCAAATAATATCTTGCTCCTGTTGCTAAAACTTGGGAAATGTGTAAAAGGTGGCACCAGGGTTCAGTTGAGGTCTCTAAAGCATTAATGGCCAAGAAACAACAGTGATACATGCTTTTTCACTAGGTCTGTATTTTCAGCTGTAGTATTTTCCACCCTTAATGATAGTATTGCCATGTGCAGAGTAAATACACTGAATACTTAGGCATGTTCCTTGGGAGCTAGAGACAATCACTCAACCATCCAGACTGGTGTCACTAAATTCCCAACCTCCAGCCTTGTCTGGGCCCTTGGGGACACTCAACAACTCTTTTCATGGTCCTCAGTGAGTCCCTACCCCCATTCTTACCTAAGAACCCTGACAATCCTTCACCATTCTTTTTTTAAAAAATATTTATTTATTTATTTCAGACAGAGAGCAAAAGAGAGTGTGTGCATGGGGAGGGACAGAGAGAGAAGGAGAGGGATAAAAGCAGACTCCCTGCTGAGTGCAGAGCCCCATGTGGAGATCAACACAGGGCTTAATTCCACAACCCTAAGATCATAACCCCAGAATTAGAAACTCAGAGTCAGACATTTAACCCACTGAGCCACCTGGGCACCCCAATCCTTTACCATTCTGGAGATCTTTGCCTGCCATCACAGTTTTCATATTTAGCAGATCGCCCTCCCTCTATTTTATTAAGAATGTGATTGGATAAGAGATTTGACATTTCAAATTTACCTTCTCCCATCATTTTCTCCTCTACCATTTGTGGGGATAAAGAGTTCCTTTTTCACTTTAAAGCCAGCCCCTTCAATCATACTCTTTTTTTAAATTTTTTTATTTTTTATTAACATATAATGTATTATTAGCCTCAGGAGTACAAGTCTGTGAATCGCCAGGCTTACACACTTCATAGCACATATCTTCCCCAATGTCCATAACCCCACCACCCTCTCCCTCCCCTCTTCCCCCCAGCAACCCTCGGTTTGTTTTGTGAGATTAAGAGTTTCTTATGGTTTGTCTCCCTCCCAATCCCATCTTGTTTCATTTATTCTTTTCCTACCCCCCCCAACCCCCCCACATTGTCTCTCAATTTCCTCATATCAGGGAGATCATATGATAATTGTCTTTCTCTAATTGACTTATTTCGCTAAGCATAATACCCTCTAGTTCCATCCACATCATTGCAAATGGCAAGATTTCATTTCTTTTGATGGCTGCGTAGTATTCCATTGTGTGGAATTCCATTCCACACACACCATATCTTCTTTATCCATTCATCTGTTGATGGACATCTAGGTTCTTTCCATAGTTTGGCTATTGTGGACATTGCTGCTATAAACATTCGGGTGCATGTGCCCCTTTGGATCACTACATTTGTATCTTTAGGATAAATACCCAGTAATGCAATTGCTGGGTCATAGGGTAGCTCTATTTTCAACTTTTTGAGGAACCTCCATGATGTTTTCCAGAGTAGTTGCTCCAACTTGCATTCCCACCAACAGTGTAGGAGGGTTCCTCTTTCTCCGCATCCTCACCAGCATCTGTCATTTCCTGACTTGTTAATTTTAGCCATTCTGACTGGTGTGAGGTGGTATCTCATTGTGGTTTTGATTTGTATTTCCCTGATGCCGAGTGTTCAATCATACTCTTGATCTCATTCCCTCCCATCTCTAGTACTTTCTTCTATGCATTATCATCTCTCTTATATGTACCAATTTTTCTTTCTACTGGCTTTAAAAAAAACTCTATGCCTAAATTGGGGTTCAAACTCACAACCCCAAGATAAAGAGTTGCATGCTCTACCAACTAAGCCAGCTAGGCACCCCTCTTTCTACTGGCTTTTTGCATATAAATATGCTCAAAGACTACTTTCTGGGGAAGAATAATCTTATTTGGCCCTTTCCACTTCTGGATACTACCCAGGTCTCTGATTTCCTTTCTAGTCAAGTTTCTGGAGAGAGAAAAATGAACTTGTTTCTCTATCTGCTCACATCCCATTCACTCCTCACATCTCTGAGATCTCACTTCCATCATCCATCCCTCTGTTGAAGATTATTCTGGCAAAGATCTATAATGTTCTTCATGTGGACAAATCCCATAGACATTTTTCAATCCTTAGCTTATTAGACCTCTCTATAGTGCTTGATGCTATTGAACTTCCATTCTAGAAATTTCTTGCCAACTAGGATATTTCTTTCCTGGTTTCTTTCCATTTCACTGACTGTGCTTCTTTGTTTGGGATCTTCTTGCTTTACTCACTTTTTAAGCTGGGAATTAAAAACTGAAGTATCTACTGCGGCCAGGCAAGTGATATAAATAAATGAAGCAAGTATATGAAATAGAAGCACCATGGTAGTGATTAATGGGACTTGACATTACTCTTGGTGTTAGAAAGACAATGGGAAGTAGGGGAGACCGTAAAGAATTTGAGAACATGTATCCTGTTCGAAAGGGGAAGCTAGTACTCAGTTTTGGTAGAATGTTGTATGGAAATGCAAGCCCACTGGGTCCAAAGATCCTGATTTTAAGAAAATCTGGAAATCCTAATTTTGGGGTGAAATTTTCTGATTTTTATATGTTGGCAACAAAGTCAAATTTGGCTGTGTCAACCAAAGAAAGTAGGCTGAATGCTTTTGTAAAATCTGTCTTTAATATTAGTATACCCCAAAGTCATATACTGGTTTTGTGGCTATTTCTTTATATACTCTCCTTGTACTGGTTCATCTACTATCATGATTTTCACTCCCTCTGATGAAACTGAAGATCATCTCCTGGCCTGCTATCTCCTATGACATTCAGATACATAGATCCAGTTATTTGCTGGGCATTATAATTGCATGTTCAATAAGCAGTTCAAGTTCTACACATCCAAATTTAGACTCATGGTTCTCCAGACATCTCCTCCACCCTCTCAGCTAATTTTATCACCATTCTCCTGGGCAGTCAATCCAGACTTATGGGAGTTAATCTGGATTTTTGTTGCTATTTTTGTTCTCTGGTATTCATAGCTTTCCACAACCAAGGCCTGCCATTTGCAGCAATTGCATTGCTTGATCTGTCCCATCTTTCTACCACTGTCTTCACTAATGTCCTCAACATCTCTTGCTTGAACTAACCAATTAGACTCCTAAGTATTCCATGGGGTTCCTGAGTGGCTCAGTCAGTTAAGCATCTGACACTCCATTTCAGTTTCAGGTCATGATCTCAACATTGTAGGATCCAGTCCCATGTCGGGTTCGCGCACGTCCCTCTCCCCTCTGCTCCTCCCCGCCCCACTGCTTGCTTTCTCTCTTTCTACAAATAAATAAATAAAGTCTTTTGGATTCCTAATTATTCCCAACCCATTTGCCTGCCTCAGATTATCCATCTTAAAATCCATTCTTTCTACTAAGGCGAATCTGATTACTCTCACATCTTCTTGAAATATTTCAAGGATTCCCCATTGCTTACCAAATTCAAGGTTTTCAGTGACCTTGCTCCTACTTATCTGTGTTCTTGGTGCTCTAGTAGTACCAGATAAATAGCCTGTAGCTTCGCACATATGCCAATGTGCTTCTTGCCTCCTCGACTTTAGTCTTTTTGTGCTTTCTGTCTTCCCACGTTGTTCCCAATATCTTTTAATTCTTAATGTTAAAGATGTTTTTCTTTCTGGGAACCCTTCCCTGAATTTCTAGTTCGGGCCAAGAGTCCTGTGTTTATGTTATAGTCTTTCTTATATCGCATTGTAATGATGTGTTCATTTGGGTGTCTTCTATCCTGCAAGCTGCCCTTGGGTAGAAATCATAACCTAATTTGTTTGTACCCTCTCCCGCCATCTTAATACCTAATATAATTCCTGGTACGTTGCAATGACTCAATATTTATTGAGCCTAAACTAAACTCAACTGATACTTCATGGCACTTGGTAATGAGAAGTTTCCCAAGGATCAGAAAGGGGTATAGAATTTAGCCCAAGACTTCAGAGACATAGAATTTATGACAAGTTTTATGTATACCTATAGTTATAAAACCCTAAGAAGGAAAGAGAGCTAAGTGGTAGTACACTGAAATCCCAGAAGATGGGGTTATAGCCTCATCAGACCAAAGAGAAGAATGCACACTTGGACTATAGTAGTTGAATCATGGGGGTCTTGTTTCAAGGAGGGAATTGTCCCACTGTTCTCCATCCTGGTCAGCCTACATTCTACTGCTGTGTCCAAGTCTGGGGGCCTCCTGTTCGCATGACCAGCTAAGGATGAGGACCAGCTTGGTGAGGAGTCCCAAAGCCCTGTCACTGAAGGGGAAGTTAAGAAACAGATATTGTGAGGTGTTTTGTCTGAAGAAAAAGAAAGTATTAGCGGGAACCTGAGAGGAGCATTGAAACATTGGAAGGTCCCTCATTTGAGAGAGGGAAAACATCTACTTCATGAGGTAACAGAGAATGAAATTGGGACAAATAAATGACAGCTACAAGGAAGCAAATGACAATCCCATGTCAGGGACTATTGTCTAAGAATCAGGCCTGTCAGAAAGTAACAAACTGTTTCACCAAGTAATCAGTTCTTATCTCTGGGAGTGTTTGAGGAAATACCAAATGGCCAGCTGCCAAGGCAGTTTTGGAAGTGCTTGCTACCCTGGATGACATCCTAAACTAGACTAGTAGATAACCTTCCAATACTAACAGCCTAGAATTCTGTGAGGCTAGAGAAACCATCTTTCCTTCCTACAGAGAAGGTTAAAGGAGAAGTTCTTTCTTCAAGTGAAGATGTGGAGAGACAAAAGATCTATCATTTGATTTCACCAGTTCAGAAACCACACTTGGCATTCTTGGTGTTTTCTCATCACGCCCTCCTACTTTCCTTGGACTTAAATGTCTACCCACAATAGATCTTTCAGTCACTCTCAATTTACAAGTCCCCTGCTTCTTCCTGTGCTGCTGCAAGAGTGCAAGGAACTTCCCCAAACCAAGGATGACTTTGGAAGGCCACAGAAGTGTAGGCGACCATCCTGTGACAAGAGGGTGTCTAATTCTACTTCAGTGCCTCTGCTGGTTGAAATTAGGTAGGAGGTACCCATATGTACTCCTTCCAAGTTAAAACTTGGAGCAGGGAGGTTTGGAGAACCCTACTCTTAAATATGCAAGAATAAGAGACAAGGTATAAAAATAAGAGGAAATATCTCAGTCCAGCAAGACTTAGAGTTTAACCCCTCAGATGTGACCTGGGCTCTGGAACTGAAGTTCTATTAGACAAACATTTTGCTAGAACCTAGAGCCAGGCTAATTTCTTCATAATTGCAATTCTCACTATCCCTTGACTGTTTTCTCTTAGAAAACTAATCTACTTTTGGCATCCTGCGGTTGGTTTTATAAGGAGAGGAACCTCAAGGGAAATGAGTACAGGAGAAAAGGAGCCCAAGGCTTAATCATAGAGAGTTGACTCCCTGAACACTCTCCCTGCCTGGTCTGGATTCTGGTTAGTCTCTTTTACCTGGTCATCATGATCACACCTGACATCCTCACCCGATGGCCATTACTGACCCTGGGTCATCCATGCCCTTTAGCTCTATTTCCACTCCTAGGCCCTGAACTGCTGCTTTGAAAACATTGGAAATCTGCAGACCCGAATCATGACAAGTTTTATCATCCTATCACCCAAGCCAGCTTTCTGCAGCCCTCGTATGTCCCTGCACGTGTTGTGTGGCCCAAACGCCACTTCCAGAGGACCCCCTTCCACTCTCATAGGGCTGCTAGACTTCATTTGTTCCATTTGTACACCTGCCCTCCAGACCAACCCCTGTTTATAGAGGGAGGATTTTTCTTAGTCCTGAAGTGGAAGTCTTCCCCTAAGCTCACAATTTAGAACCCTCCTGCCTTCTCACCCCTAAGTCACATACTTAACTCTGATTTCTGTCCTCAAATACAGTTCTGTATCTCTAATTGCATATAGGACACATGTGTCTAGTGCCATCACATAACCAAGTCCCCGGACTCGGCAATTCTCCAAACAGAGTTGCCATTCCCCCAGCCCTCTTCCAACATCACCATCACCGACCCATGTCCTCATGTCCCTTCTTCCCTCACAGATATGGTGTCACCACAAAGTGATGAGTAGGAGAGGAAAGCCAGGAACACTGCAGAGATGTGGCCTCTCATGGTCAAGGCCCTGAGCCACAGGCAGCAACAGCTTCCCTTTGGAAGTCTAGCAACTGGACAAAAATAAAAAAGACTGGTTTGGGCCAGTGTAAGTTTGGTACTCTGTTACTTGAACTAAAACGCATTCAAAACTGGCACGCCAATTCTGATCAAGTTCAGAGGCAGCATTCTTTCTGGTATAGCTCCCTGAGATTAAAATAAACATTAATCATTAGGAACTTCATGAGTAGGTTCAAAGTCTTATTTTGTTTTATAGATAGCATCTAGGAGATTTCCAGGCTGCTAAATTTAAATATAAATAATCTTATGGGATTTTTTTTCTCTACTAGTAGAGGTAGTGATGAATAAATTTTGATTAGACCAATACTTTTTTTTTTTTTTAAAGCAGCACAGTCACAGTTCCAATAGGCTGGGGATTTTCTAGTCTGTCACGGTGGTTTGTTAGGATTGGGTCTAAACCCCTTTTGTAAACCCAGAGATTACTAATCGGCACTTGTTTTCCCAGCCCTGGTTGTTAACTGCTCATTTGGCAAAATGCCAACATGGTTAATCACGTCCTGGCTTCCTAAATCTCCATGTTTTTAACAAGAGCTTTCATTTCCTGGGCTAAGCTGCTCCAAAGTGTTTGATAACCGAGGCGTAAAGGATGAGTTTTCAGAGAGAGGAGATATTTCCTGACCGGGTGGCTGGAAAAGGGTAGCTGTCAGTTGTATCTCACGTATTCTCGTAGTCAGATTTCAATTAGCAAAGGAAGGCCTCAGGGGGAAGTTGTAGGGTGGGGAAGTGGAAGCTTCAGGTCTTCCTCGTCGCTTATTGTCAGCAGCTGTCAAACTCTCATTCCCTCGGGTCTGTCAGTACTGGCGGTCACTGATGTCGAGGCAGGCCAGTAAGACCAATTTCAAACTTCTGGGGTCATCAAAAATCTTGTTATTGTTCTCTGTGGTCAAGCCAGTTGTAAGGCAATATAAATTTACATTTCTAAATTTCCACAAATAAATACTGCTTTATTAATTTCATACATAAGGGGCCCTGTGAAGTTTTGTTTTTTAAGAACAGAATTGCGGGGGCACCTGGGTGGCTCAGTCCGCTCAGTGTCTGACCCTTGGGCTCAGGTCATGATCTCAGAGTCCTGAGATCGAGCCTGTTTGAAGATTCTCTCCCTCTGCCCGACCCCCCCCCCCTCTCTCTGTGTCTCAAATAAACAAATAAATATTTTTAAAGGGAGAGAGATAACTTCTAGTTAAAAAGTTTAAAAATGCTATGAGGTAAACAGGATAGAGGATACTTGCTCAGTGAGGAGCAATATTCCCCGCCTGAGGCATTTTTTAAAGGTGAAATTTGCCTACAAAGATTAGTAAAGTCTAGTGGGAGGGAACAAGGAAGGAAGTTAGTGACTTGGTTCAAAGCAGGTATGCCGTATATCTTTGGTTTGCTTCTCCAGGTCCACTCTTCCCCCTTTGCCACCCTTCTTTCTGTCTAGAGGCTGACCTATATGGACATATCCCCAGAGCTCCCTTGCCTTGGCCTCCAGTTTGTTTTGGCCAGTAGGGGGCCCTAGCGGAAGCGGAGAAGGCACAACCAGGAGTGGGTGAGGGTGTTACTCCCCCAGCCCTCTCTTAGGCTGCTTATGTTCCTTCGCCAAAGCTCACCGCTCCTCTGAGGCAACATCTGCTACACACAGTCTCCTTTGGTTCTGATATCAGCACTCTCCAGATGTCTCTTTGGGGCTGGGTGGTGTGATATAATTTATTACATATTTATATATATTTGGTCTGTGGTATGGAAGAGGAGCTGGAGATTGAGTTCAATCACCAGAAGCCAGTGATTTAATCAAGTGTGTCTGCATAACAAAGCCTTAATAAAAACCCAAAATGCAAGTGTTTGGAGAATGTCCAGGTTGGTGAACCAGAACATTCCCATGTGCCACTGAGCTGGGCCCCAAACTCCATGGGGACAGAAACTCCCTTGTTTGAGATCTCACCCTATGTATCTCTTTACCTGGCTATTCATCTGTATCCTTTAATATTCTTTGTAGTAAACCAGTAATCTAGTAAGTAAACTGGTTTCCTGAATTCTGTGAGCTGCCCTACCAAATGAAACCCAAGGAGGGGGTTGCGGGAGCTTCTGATTTATCACCAGTCAGGAGAAGACCAGGTAAAAAAAACAAACTAGACTTGCCATTGACATCTGAAGTGGAGGCAGTTTTGTAGGATGGAGTCCTTCACCTGTGGAATCTGATGCTATCCCTGGGTAGAGAGTGTCAGAATGGAGTTGAATTATAGGACACCCCGCTGGTGTTAAAGAATTGCTTAGTGGTGTGGGGAGAAAACCCACACACCACAATCAGTACCAAAACCCTTAGGTGGTAACAGCTTCACGACTAGTAACTCTAGGTTACTGCATAATCTTTTGTGGTTCCCCTATATCCTGCCCACATTTTTGTAAGTAGACATCTTATACGTGAACTCTAGATGCATTATTGTAACTAAAGGTTGCCATTTGTTCCCACTGAACCCTGACTGATACAGTGAGTGGCTGTGTATTCTTTGTTTGACCCTCCAAAAGTATTCTTTTCCCACAAACCCCTACCATGTTCTGCATCCCTGGAAGCGGATCTCTGGAACCTCCAGTTGGGTTTGGCCAACGGGAGATGCTGTCAAGAGATCGAAGGGCAGGTGGAAAGAGGATGGCTTCTCTATCGCCTGCCAGGTTTTGGTTTGATGGTCGTTGTGTCCCCCTACTCAAGACCACAGCCCCTGCCAGGCAGCCTTTCTCCCAGGGCGCGGCTTTGATCAGGTCTGTCACTTCGCCCTTCCAACGCCATGGATGGTAACAGCTCCCGAGTGTGGCTCGTTCCTGTGTGCTTCACCATTTCTTGCTGTTGCCCATAACTCCAGCCAATTTTTGTGAAATTATCCTTTCATTAAACTCTCCTCAGTTATACCTAGAGTGTGTCCTCTCTTCCCTGCTAGGACCCTGACTGGATTTTAAAATCCACTGACTGGATAGTGAATTTTAATACTTGTGGCATTATATGCAGATTAGAGTTTTATTCACTGTCAGTGATTCATTTTTAAAGAAGTCTTAGTAAAGCTACGAGATTATTTAAATTCAGACAAGTAGCAAAGACAGTGTTTTCTCTCCTTGCCCTTTGTTCACTCGACATAGTAAAGTTCACAGAGCAGGAAAAACACTACATTAATTGCTTCTTCGTCCAGCCCAAGCAGGGTGTGTAGTCAGGGAAGGAGCAAGCTGACAGCACGAGGATGTGAAAAACATGCAACTGAAGAATTCACAACATGTAGCAAACAGAGCAGTAAACCTTCAACGGTAGAATATTCATACTAACGGACATCTCATAGATTGAGGGTCCAAAGGAACATAACCAATAACATGTCACTCTGGAAGATTTAGTAAGTCAACTACCTCCACGGACAGGAGTATCAGTTTCTCAGTGTGGAACTTGGGAGGTATTGGTGTGAAAAAAAAAGAAGGAGTGACAGAAGGCTACATCGTGGCTCCAGGGCCCATGAGTCCCGAGATATTAAACAGCCTTCAAGAACATCAGCCTGTCTCTCCTGATCACTCTCCCTTCACAAGTTAATGCGATGCGGTGTTCATTGAGAGCCTTTCTGTATGAGGCGCCGTACTAGGTACTGTGGTTACAAAAATGAATGAGATGACCACACGGACAACTCCAATACAGAGCACGCTATGATAGCGACACCCCGTGCACAAACATGAGTGACTTGGGCACATGAAGCTATCCTGCTGCACCCTTCTATCTGGCAGGAATTCCTCAGGCTGCAATTCAAGCCCGATTCCATTTCATTTTTAAGAAGAGACAGATAGCAGCTCTTCTCTGTTTCGTGTAATTGCATTTCAAAGGGTAATTTAGCGACGACTTCACCTCTTTGCTCTCAAGCCTGCCTGCTAATCCATCTTCGTTATCCCAATGCGAAGGTCCCGCGTCTTCCATCCCATGAGCATATTTTGTTTGGCATCCAGAAGATGTCTGAGAAGCATGCGAAGCTTTGAATTGGAGGTGACCACATTTCAGGGTGGAGAGGGATGAAAGCCAGAGGCCACCACTGCTCCCCATTGCAAGAGTGCTCTTTTACCTGTCAACACACAAGAAATGGTCATCTCTTTAGGCTCACATCCAGTTAAACGGAAGAGATTATCTGTGGCTGAAGCAAAGGACCCAGGACTATGATTGTCCCAAGTCCTGCCCAGTTCTCTCAAGGTCCAAGAGGATCTGTGTAGCTCATTCTCTGCTCTTCACTGGAATCTCTGGCCTGAAGAATGAAGTCCAAACCCAAAGGCGAACATATCCAGACAGCAGCGTGACTGGCGGCCTCGTTGTCTGGTTTTGTTCACTCTGGATACTGAACACTTCACTGCCTGCCCAGTAGAGATATCTACATACAAAATCATTTTGAGGGGGGTGGTTCTTTAACTTGGGAATTTATGAAGGTGGCAAAAGATGATGACTGGAGCCATACTCTGAAATGAGAACTCCATAAAGTTTATTATACATAGTCACATTCAGCTCACTGCAAAGGGGATCCGCTTTGGGTGGTTTTATGTGTCTCTAGTTGCTCCTCACTAAGAAACTGGTAATAATCTTAACCGTATTGCTCTGCCTGCTTCTCACTGTGTGATTTCTGGGGTGCCTGTGCTGGGAAGCTCACTTTTTACCTAAGGTTGTTCTGTCTTTGGCAGATCATTGCTAATTTCTGAACCTCAGCCTCAGGAATAGTTGGTCATGGGCAAATCTGTCTCTGGACCTTCTGGGCTGTTCAGTGCCCCTGTGAGACTGCATTATTTGGAGCCGTAATGGGGGAGGAGGTAGGAAAGAGTGAATTCAACCGCTTCTGGCTTGGAAGGTTACTTTGTCTTTGGAGTAGGCTCTGAAAATCAGTCCCCCATGTCTGGTTACTGTGACATTTCCTGTGTAACACCATTACCCCAGACGTCACTGCCAGACTTAATCACCCAGGCCAGGCCCTCACCAACTGGATGCTTTTCATCTTTCCCTTTCTTTCTACCAGCTACCATGTATCCTGTTTTCTGGCCATAACCACATCCTTAATTTTTCCTGCATATATTTCTCCTTTTCAGGTTTTGTGTTCCTCTGTGGAAAAAAAAAATTCTAAAACTATCCCCAATTTGACTTCCTGGTGGACCTCTACACAACAAGATCTGTGACTCCTTCCCCAGCTCCCTGGTGGAGTGAATTCATTCGCCCTTTTTACGATCACCATATGATCCACAGACTTCCTTCTCCCCAGCACTTATGATGAATATCATTATGGTTATTTGTCTATTTCCTCTTCCATCCCCATGACACTCTTGATCCTTGAGACCTGCAAGAGTGTCTTATTCAGCTAGATATTCACAACGCCCAGCATGTACCAGCATGGTGCAGATACTCTACAAATGTCAAATGGATGGTTGTAGCCCAGGAAAGAGCTTCCAGTGACCCTAGTAAAACTCTTACCTGGCTGGCAGGGACAGAGACTAGTGAAAAAGAAAGCTTGAGGGGCACCTGCGTGGCTCAGTCAGTTAAGTGGCCAGCTTGTGGTTTCGGCTCAGTTCATGATCTCGGGGTCCTGAGATCAAGCCCGGAATCAGGCTCCATGCTCAGTGGGGAACCTGCCTGAGATTCTCTCTGTCCCTCTGTTCCTCGGCCTGCCCCTGCATGTGGGCGCTCCCAAACACATGCTCTCTCTTTCTCTGTCTTTCAAAAAAAGAAAGAAAGAAAAAGAAGAGGCACGTGGGTGGCTCAGTGGGTTAAGCCTCTGCCTTCAGCTCAGGTCATGATCCCAGGGCCCTGGAATCGAGCCCCGCCTCGGGTTCTCTGTTCAGCCAGGAGCCTGCTTCCCCCTCTCTCTCTGCCTGCCTCTCCGCCTACTTGCGATCTCTCTCTAAAAAGAAAGAAGGAAGGAAAGAAAGAAAGAAAGAAAGAAAGAAAGAAAGAAAGAAAGAAAGAAACCTTGAATACATTCCAGAAATTTCATGTCAAGGTGTATTTTTTTTTAAGATTTTATTTATTTATTTGACAGAGCACGATCAAAAGTAGGCAGAGAGGCAGGCAGAGAGAGAGAGGAGGAAGCAGGCTCCCCACCAAGTAGAGAGCCCGATGCGGGACTCGATCCCAGGACCCTGAGATCATGACCTGAGCCGAAGGCAGAGGCTTAACCCACTGAGCCACTCAGGCGCCCGTGTGTTGAGGTTTTTTAAAATTCACGAGAATTTGTTGTGATCCCATGCCTGGGTGTGTGTCCTTAGGTAATGTCATGCAATCATGATGATAGTTCTTTGACAGAAGATACTGTTTGCCTCTGCTTGGAGCAACTCTCGCACACCCATCCCAAGCCAGCCACTTCCAAATATCTGAACTTCCTCAAACACCATACCATAAAATAATGGTTTATTTATGGAACTGACTTCTCTCACTAAACCACAAATCCATGAAGAGAGGGCATGTGTCAGTATATTTATCCCTGTATCGTCAGTTTTACAGGATGTCTAGTGCAAACTCCATGTTAAATAGGTTTTTGAGTGAGTGAAGAAATGACAGGTTGAATGAATGAGGTTAGCTTTGCTTGCTGACTTAACTAGGGATCTTGAAGAAAAGGGTAACTAAGATTTACCCAATAGAGTTTCCGTGTTGTAGAGCCAGCTGCTTTGAAAGTTAGTAGAGCGAGGCAGGTGAACAAGATAAATTTGGCAATGCTGTCGAACCTCGTAAGAGAGAAGACATTAAGTCAATGTAGATTATTGTAGCAAACCCTGAAAACATTTTCCCTGATGACTTTTATATACTTAAATGAGAGCTATTCTTACAATGATTTTAATGATTCATTTGTGTTGCATCACCTACCTTGGTAGGCAGGAATATTTTTACTGTTTTACTCATCAGAGTGTTTTCCCAAAGCAGCTTTTTGAGAGTAACAGGATAGCTTAGATGGTGAGATCCTCAGTCCTTCCCTGCTCCATGGTGATATTGCTGGAAGGGGAAAGCTCTTCTGCCATTATGTCCCACAGAAGATGGTTTGCCTTTCATTTGGCAACAGTCATTTCAGACTGGAAGGTTAGGGACCGGCAATGCAGAGAAATAATACAAATGGATGATGTAGATCAGAAAAATGTGCTCCTACCATTTTTTTTGCCTAAAGGGCAAAATTAGAGAGATTTCTGATACATGATTATAAGTATTTATAATGTCACAACCAGATAAGGGGAAATGGCATTCCTCATACCCTATGTGGAGCAGACTATAGATTGGCACAGGCTTTTTATGGAGACCAACTTTGAAAATACAAAGATTTTATCTTCTTTCATCCAGGAATTCCACTATAAGAATCCATCCCACTGATACACCCACATAAGATGGCTTCATATATGTATAACAATAGAGTTGCAACTTTTTTTGTAGTAATGTGACTTTGTGATTTAAATGTAAAGAGCTCTGTATACAGAGCTTGGGCCAAAGATAAGAGCCTTAGAAGTCCTGGTAAGAAGTGTGGGCTTTTGCCTGAGCGCTATGGGGGGCCCATAAGGAGTTTTAGGGAGTATAATCTATAGAGAGAGGAGTCACCTTCTAGACAGCTGTAGCACTTATATCCAAAAGATGTATCATTGACATCCCCAAATGTTGACTACATTGAAAACCTCAACTGAAACCTACCAAATAAGCATCCAAAGGAAATCTACTTGTAACACACAGCTAAACTTCTTCAAATCCTTTCCCTCTGTATCTTTCTCATATCTCAACTTACAGGGGCACATATAACTCCACACTTTCCCTCTCTTTCTCACCCAACTCCCCCATAGCCTTCTGAATTCATTCTGCAATTAAAAATTCCACATGTGGGCGTGCCTGAGTGGCTCAGTTGGTTAAGTGTCTGGCTCTTGACTTCAGCTCAGGGCATGATCTCAGGGTCCTGGGATTGAGCTCCCTTCAGGCTCGCTGCTCAGCGCTTGGAGGGGGAGTCTGCTTATCTCCCTCTGCCCTTCTTCCACCCCCCCTGCACTCCAGTTCTCGCTCTCTCTCAAATAAATAAATCTTTTTTTAAAAATTCCGGATGTGTATGAGGCTTTACTTTGAAAATACTCATTTTTACTTTATACACATCTATTCTATTTTATATGACTGCAGATATAATCAATATTATTTTTTAGAGCAGTGATTTCTTTCTTCCCCTTGGTCTTTCCTTTGTTTCTATTCTCACCCTCTGTATTAGTTTTCTATTGTGTAAGAAATTATCACAAACTCAGAGCCTTAAAATAATACCCACTTATTATCTCCCAGTTTCCTTGAGTCAGGAGCCTGGGCATGGGTTAGGATCTTCTACTCAGGCTCTGAGAAGACTGCAGCCAAGGTGTCTTTGGGGGTCACAGTCTCATCTGAGACTCAGAGTCCCCTTTACAGCACATGTGAGTATTGGCAGTGCTCCCTTCCTCTGGCTGTGGAACTGTTGGTGACCAGCTTCTGCAAGACCAGCAGAGAAAGAGTCCCTGTTACTTCCCACATCTGTGATCTCAGGGAAGTCCAAAGCCCTCTTGTAAAGAGTTCACTTGATTAAATCAGGCTTATCCAGGATAAGAGCCTTTTTGGATGAACTCAAATTCAAACCTATTACATTTTCAAAAATATCCCTTCACTTTTGCCACATAACATAATCATGAGAGTGATATCCCACCAGGTTCCTGAGTTCTGGCCACACTCAAGAGGAGGGGATCATACAGGGGCCAAGTCATTACCACTAAACATACCCTTCACCAACCTCACCCTGTATTTGTTTCCTACTGCTGATGTGACACATTGCCACAAATGTAGTGGCTTAAAACAGAATTTTTTTCTCCTGCTGTTCTAGAGGCCAGAGCTCAAAATGAGCCTTATATGGCTAAAGTCAAGGGATGAACGGAGCTAATTCCTTTTGGAAACTCCAGCAGAGAATCTGTTCCTTGCATTGTCTGGCTTCCGGCAGCTGTTGGCATTCCTTGGCTTGTGGTGGCATCACTCCAGTGTCATAGCCAATGCAAATGTCTTTTCCTCTTCTATTTCTGATTTCCTGCCTCCCTCTTCTAAGGACCCCTGTGGTGACATTGTGGTGATAATCTAGGATAACTTTCCTACCTTGAGGTCCATAATTTAATCACCCCTATGAAGTTCCATTTGCCATGTAATGTAATGTTCACAGGTTCTGAGGATTAGGGCACAGACATCTTGGGGGGCCATTAACCTACCACACCTCTCCTCCAAATCATACTTACAATCCATGTTTTAATGTCTGGTATTATTTCTAATAATACCAGACATTAAAACATGGATTGTAAGTATGATTTTATGTATGTATGATTGTAAGTATGATTTGTAAGTATGATTATTAGAAATAATACCAGACATTATTTATTTTCCATGCTCATTTAATTTTACATACATATACACACACATACATACATACACATATATTATCATATACATATACATACGTATGTACTGGAAGGTTTGAATTCTTGTTTAATGAAAATTATCTGTTATATACACTTTTCTTCATTTTTCTTTTCTCTATGAAAGCTCATGAAAATCCCTACATGTTATCTGATTTAGCTCTAATTTATTTTGTTTTCAAATTTTCCATATAACTTCCCATGTAATGGCTAGTCTATCAATTATTCAACCATTCTTTTATTGATAGTTACTCCTTTTGTTTCCAGTTGTGTTTTAGTTATTTCTGTTTTTGTCATGCACACAGTCTGCAATAAACATCTTGTTACATCGATAGCCACCCATCCTGGTTCTGTTATTGCCTAAGAGAGTGGAAATACTAAATAAAGCAATTTGTATTTTTTTGTATTTATTATTTATTGTATTTATTATTTTCATATATGCTGCCAGATTAATTTTCTGAAAAGTCTTTTACAACTCACATTTTTACCACTAGCATCTGAGTATCCGTTCCACTTCATCCCTGACAGTACGTATGATCAATCTCTTTGATGGTTGCTCGTCCAATGTGTTACTTTAATTTAAATTTCCATACTTACTAATATATAAACATCTTTCTATTTGTTTTATATGTTCGTAATTTGGATTTGTTCTTCTGTGAATTGATTCTTTTATTAACATATAATGTATTATTGGTTTCAGGGATACAGGTCTGTGATTCATCAGTCTTACACAATTCACAGCATTCACCATAGCACATACTCTCCCTAATGTCCATCACCCAGCCACCCTCTCCCTCCCACCCCTCTCTCCTCCAGCAACCCTCAGTTTGTTTCCTGAGGTTAAGAGTCTCTTACGGTTGTCTCCCTCTCTGGTTTCATCTTGTTTCATTTTTCCCTCCCTTCCCCTATGATCCCCTGTCTTGTTTCTCAAATTCCTCATATCAGTGAGATCATATGATAATCATCTTTCTCTGATTGACTTATTTCACTTACCATGATACTCTCTAGTTCCATCCACGTGGTTGCAAATGGCAAGAATTTTTTGATGGCTGCATAGTATTCCATTGTGTGTATGTATGTGTGTGTGTGTGTGTGTGTGTGTGTGTGTATATATATATATGTATATATATATATACATATACCACATCTTCTTTATCCATTCATCTGTTGATGGTCATCTAGGCTCTTTCCATAGTTTGGCTGTTGTGGACATTGCTGCTATAAACATTCGGGTGCACATGCCCCTCAGATCACTACATTTGTATCTTTAGGGTAAATACCCAGTAGTGCAATTGCTGGGTCATAGGGTAGCTCTATTTTCAACTTTTTAAGGAAACTTCGTACTGTTTTCTAGAGTGGCTGCACCAGTTTGCCTTCCCATCAACAGTGTGGGAAGGTTCCCCTTTCTCCACAACCTCACCAACACCTGTTGTTTCCTGACTCGTTAATTTTAGCCATTCTGACTTGTGTGAGGTGGTATCTCACTGTGGTTTTGATTTGTATTTCCCTGATGCTAAGTGATGTTGAACAGTTTCTCATGTATCTGTTAGCCATTTGGATGCCTTCTTTGCAGAAATGTCTGTTCATGTCTTCTGCCCATTTCTTGGTTAGATTATTTGTTCTTTGGGTGTTGAATTTGATAAGTTCTTTTCTTTTTCTTTTTTTTTTTTAACATTATTTTATTTTTTTCAGTCTTCCAAGATTCACTGTTTATGCACCACACCCAGCGCTCCAGGCAATATGTGCCCTATAGATTTTGGTTACTTTCTGTGAATTGACTCTTTTTAACATCTTTCCACCAGATTGTTTCTCTCTTGTCAGCTTGTAAGAGCTCTGTGGACATTATTGTATTAGCTAAGGTAATACTCGCTACAACAGACACTCAAATAGTGGTTTAACACAAGAGAGGTTTATTGGCAATGGATGGGCACTCTGCTCTACTGGTGAGGGCTCTGCCATATCCAGCCATGGTTTCCTAGGTCACCTTGGCTGTCCTGCCAGGACATCAGGTAAGAGAGAAAGGCTCACACATGGGAGGCTAGGCCTGGGAGAATGCTCTCACTTCTGTTCATATCTCACTGGCTAGCTCCGAGGCACTTGGCCGTACCCTATAGGAAGAATGAGAAATGTAGTGTACATGGAAGCCCATGAGGCAGAGTGGGGAATGAGGAATGGGTTACAAAGAGACACCAAGAAACCGTTGGAAATGACAAATATTTCTTTACCTAGATTGTGGCAATGATTTCACAGGTTTTATACATATGATGACTCATTAAATTGTACATTATAAATAAGTGTGGTTTATTATGCCTCAATTGTATGTCAGTAAAGAGAGATGTAAAAATATAATTGTACCTCAGTAAATAAAGCTGTAAAAATATATTTTAAAATAAAGTTTTATATAAAAATATTAAAAAGTTCTTCAAGTTGTCCCTTAAAGAAGCCAGTTTTGGGGACGCCTGGGTGGCTCAGTTAGTTGGACGACTGCCTTCGGCTCAGGTCATGATCCCGGAGACCCGAGATCGAGTCCCGCATCGGGCTCCCAGCTCCATGGGGAGTCTGCTTCTCCCTCTGACCTTCTCCTCGCTCATGCTCTCTCACTGCCTCTCTCTCAAATAAACAAATAAAATCTTTAAAAAAAAAAAAAAAAAGAAGCCAGTTTTGTGACCAGGTAGCCAGTCTCTCTTAAAGAGAATATTTATGAATATTTTTCCAAATTTTCCATTTTTATTCAATTAGATCTGTTGGGGTGGGGCAAGTGTCCATGTTATCAGGCATGGTAAGAAGATCTCCCTTACCCCTCAATTATACTTGCAATTTCTTAGATTTCCTTTACAAGATTCTTAGGACTCATACTCGACGTCATTCTCTTTTTCTTGCTGGTCTGATAAATTTTCTGTTCAGCCCATTTTATTTTCCTGTGTTAATATGGAAATTTTGATACTCATTTAAATCCTGTTAACAGACACCTTCTCTACTCCTATGCTCATGATAAGGCATTTTCTCTACTATCTGAAAACAAGCTAGCAATTATCCCCACAGGATAAATTCTAAAATAGTTCTGAATGCACATGTTTCCTCCTCTCCCCTCTGTCTTCCCCAGATGAGACCTTGGCAGTGCGAGAACTTCCCCTCACCACCCCAGGGTCCAGGACTTGCTGAGATCAGTCAGTACTTTGCAGATGCTGCTTCTTCTCTAAACTCTCTTGTTTCACAGTCATATTACATATTCCCAGAGAGTGTTTCATTACATTAATAGCCAATATCTATTGAATACTTACTATGTGGCAGACACAGTCTAAAACGTTTTTATGTATTAGATCACTTAATTTGTACAACTCTACAAGGCAGATACCATCATTATCCCTACTTTACAGATGAAAAAATTGAAGCATAGAAAAGTTAAGGAATAATTTCATACAGCCAGAAAGAGGTAGAGCCAAGGATTCAAACCTAAAGAGTCAACCTGAGAGTTTATGCCTGTGGTCCAGCCACCAGCAGCATAAGTTGCCACCTGGGAATTTGTTAGAGATACAGAATCTCTGATCTCCATCCCAGACCTGCTGAACTGTAATCTGCATTTTAACAAGGTCCTCGATTGATTTACATCAAAGTTGAGAAGTGCCATTCTTTGCCATAGTAGGGGTTTGTGAACTGCATGAGATAGATATGCTCTGAATTCTGGCGTGTCTGTAAACACCCTTGCCCAGCTAGTCAGGTGAATGAGAACTTGGTGAGATACGATTCTTGGTCTGCTGTTTTTCCTCCTTGTTGTCTACATGGCCAATGAGAAGTACTATGAGCATCCTACTCTTTTTCTTTTGTAGATAGCTTTTATTTATTTATTTTTTCTGTTCTAGAAGTATGTAAGGTATTTTTTTAATCCTTAGAATTCAGGAATTTTAGCAGGATATGCCTAAATGCGTATGTTTTCTCATCAATCATTCCTGGAACTTGGTGAGTTCTTTCAATTTGCAGACTCAGATTTTCATTCATTGCAGGGAAATATTCTTCTGATTTAATTATCGCCTCTCCTCCATCTGTTCCTTTAGCTCCTCTGGAACACCTGTTATTATTATTTGCTGGTTAGGTACCCTTGATGCACCCTCCAAGTCTCTTACCTCTTCCCTAATGATTTGTCTCTCTAATTTTTGCTCTGTGTTTTGAGATGACTCTTCAATTTGATTTTCCAGATCATCAGTAACTCTCCTTCAATTTGTCTCCAAAGTGTTTAGATGACAAATCATGTTTTTAGCCCTAGAAAGTCTGTGTGTGTGTGTGTGTGTGTGTATGCATGCATGCCTACTCACACATGCAATTTCTTGCATCTCCTTAAGTGCTCTTTCTTTTTTTTCTTTTTAAGATTTTATTTATTTATTTGACAGAGAGAGAGAGACATCACAAGTAGGCAGAGAGGCAGGCAGAGAGAGAGGGGGGAAACAGGTTACCTGCTAAGCAGAGAGCCCAAAGCGGGGCTTGATCCCAGGATGCTGGAATCATGACCTGAGCCGAAGGCAGAGGCTTTAACCCACTGAGCCACCCAGCTGCCCCTTAAGTGCTCTTTCTTTGGTCAGTTTTCCAGCTGTCTATTCCAGAAGCTTGACTTTACTGGATGTGTGCTTTCATTGACCTGAGGGGCATTCCTCTCTCTGACTGCTTGACTACCTTGGAGGTATGTTTGTTGCTCTTGTCCACTCCCTGCAGTTCATGTCTGATTGCTGGAGTGATCTTCAGGGCAGCATCCCCGCAAGTGGTGGAAGGCCCTTTGTGCATCACCTGGAGGAAGCTGGCTTGCTTCCCAGAGTCCTGATTCTCCCAGCCTCCCGAGCAAGGACTTTGCCTACTGGGTCAATTTCCTCTGAGTCTCTTGGGAACAAAGGAAATGTAACACATTTATGTAGGACTGAAGTCTTTGCCCCCAAGAGCCATAGATCTTTGAGACCAAAGATTTCACAGGATTCCTTGCTTTGCACCAAGTTCCCAGGGAAAGGGACTGTGGGCAGAAAGGATTCTCCAGCAGGCATCCCCAATCCACAGAATACAAAATTCTTTTGGCTGGAATTTCTACAGAGCCTACAGCCTTATAAAACTATTTGTTTCAAGAGAGGCAGACAGATTGCTGATAGGAGTAGAGAAGAAAGGAACCATGTCCTCTTCCTTCAGCTTCTTGTAATTCCCTCTGCACTCATCTTTGCCATATTGTTCATGGCAAAAATACTCGAAATAACCTACCAAAAGGAGGATGACTAAATAGATTATAGTACATCCATATATAAAATGCTATACAGTATCTAAAAGGAATACATAAAATAATGTTCATAATACACAGTACAAAGGGGGAAAAAAGAAGCTTCAGAACATAATGAATTCTAAGATCCCATTTTAGAAATACTCTGTATGTACATATATACACTAAGGCTTTATGATTACAGGTAACAAAAACTAGTTTTGTTTAGCTTGAGCAAAAGAGAAAATAAAACTGTTTTTTGGATGAGTACTGAGATAGCTAATGAATTGGTGGCAAATGTTGGACCATCAAGATTCAGGAATGGGAAAGAAATGAACCAGGACAACATTTTGTCCTAGTATACAGATCTCTTTAGAGCACTACCTACCATTGAAGTGGCCCAGCTCCCAGCACCCAATTCCCAGTCTCCCTCACACTCTATGGGACAGAGATAATGTCATTGTCATCGCTTAGTTCACACGTCCATTCTTGGATCAATTAGCCATGTCCAAGAAGGGTAGAAAATGTGTAGAATATTCCATAAATCTACTTTTCCATGTCTTGAGTCATTCTCAAAGAAAAGAACACTACCAGAAGTCTAGCAATCACCACACACATACACGCATCTAAATATGTATCAAACCGTTACTTCTAAAAGGTTGGAATGGTTATATGGAAAGGTTGAGAGGGGCAGACTTCTCTTTTTGCTTAAAATACTTTAATATTCTTAGAATTTTCACAGTGAACATTTTTTTTTAAAAGATGTATTTATTTATTTGAGAGAGAGCAGTGGGAGGGGAGGGACAGAGGGAGAGGAGACAGAGAATTTCAAGCCAAGTCCCCACGAGGGCAGAGCCCAACACAGGGCTTGATCTCATGACCCTGAGATCATGACCCTGGCCAAAACCAAGAGTCAGACACCTAACCGACTGAGCCAGCCAGGCACTCAGCAGGGAACATTATTAAATAAAATAGAAAAAAGGAAGAAGGAAGGAAGGCAAGCAGGCAGGTAGGCTCTGAATGGCTTAGGTTTCTCACAGCTTTAAGGCTGGTTTCAAGAGATGGGAAGTAGCCCAGCTTTAAAAGTTTCAGAAAGTCATTTCTACTATATTCATGGGTTAAAGTCAGTGATAAAGTCAGCTCAGATTCCAAGGGAAGGCAAATAAGTTCTACCCCTTGATGTGAGGAGCAACATGCACATGGATGAGGGGAAGAATTAGGGGTGATCATATTTGTGGAGTAACACCACACTCATACAAGGCAGTGAGACTCTGCAGACATTTCCATAAATATTCTGCATTGGTGATGTAACAGTTTTGGTTTCAATTCATTGCCTCCTTATGTCCTAGAAAATACCCCACACATTCAGATTATCAGCTATCAAATACTTCTCAACAAATCTCAAAAAAATAATTTTGATTTACTTTCTTAATTACACAAATTATAAACATTTTCAATGTAAGAGCTTTTGAATAGAATGAATAATGTTGAATAAAAGGTAAGAGGTCCTTTTAGCATCCATTTTCTCCTTGTCCTATTCTTTACCCCATAATCTACCACTTGCTCTTAGAAAAAAAACACTCACAAATACCCTGTTTTTCCCCCATTTGTATTATATGCAGTTTCCCTTTTATTAACATCTTATATTAGTATGGTACATTTGTTATAATTAATGAACTAATGAACCAACATTAATGTGTTACTTTTTTAAAAAATCTGCTATGTTATTTTTATTTGTTGTATTCTTGTTTCTTCTCCTTTTACTATCTTTTGAATTAATCATTTTTTTTAAGATTTTTATTTATTTATTTGACAGAGAGAGAAATCACAAGTAGGCAGAGCAGCAGCAGAGAGAGAGGTGAAAGCAGGCTCCCCGCCAAGCAGAGAGCCTGATGCGGGGCTCGATCCCAGGACCCTGGGATCATGACCTGAGCTGAAGGCAGAGGCTTTAACCCACTGAGCCACCCAGGCGCCCCGAATTAATCATTTTTTAAATTAACATATAATGTATTATTTGCCCCAGGGGTATAGGTCTGTGAATCATCAGGCTTACACACTTCACATCACTCACCATAGCACATACCCTCCCCAGTGTCCATAACCCAACCACCCTCTCCATATCCCCCTGCCCCCCGGCAACCCTCAGTTTATTTTGTGAGATTAAGAGTCTCTTATGGGGCACCTGGGTGGCTCAGCGGGTTAAAGCCTCTGCCTTTGGCTCAGGTCATAATCCCAGAGTCCTGGAATGGAGCCCCACATTGGGCTTTCTGCTTGGCAGGGAGCCTGCTTCCCCTCTCTCTCTGCCTGCCTCTCTGCCGACTTGTGATCTCTGTCTGTCAAATAAATAAATAAAATCTTTTAAAAAAAAAGAGTCTCTTATAGTTTGTCTCCCTTAATGTACTACTTTTAATTAAAGTCTGTAGTTTACTCTGTTCTCCTTGATTTTTTTTTTAAGATTTTATTTTTTTTGACAGAGGGAGATATAGCGAGAGAGGGAACACAAGTGGGAGGAGTGGGAGAGGAGAACAGGCTTCCCACTGAGCAGGGTACCTGATTTGGGACCCGATCCCAGGACCCTGGGACCATGCATGACCTGAGCTGAAGGCAGACGCCTAATGACTGAGTCACCCAGGTGCCCCTGCTTTTCCTTAATTTTTATATAAGTCTTTTCCTGTTTTAGAATTCTATCCAGGATACCACATTATATTTAGGTGTTATGTCTCCTTTTGCTCCTCTGGACTATGACAATTTCTCAGACTTTCTTCGATTTTGATTATCTTGACAGCTCTGAGAAGTAGTGGTCAGGTATATTTTGTAAGATGCTCTGTACTGGGATTTGTCTGATATTTTTCTCATGATTATACTGGGTATGGGTTTTAAGGAGAAGAACCACAGAAGTAAAAGCCATTTTCCTTAAGTCACAAAAGTGTGCATACTATAAACTTGACCTGTCATTATTGATGTTGACCTTGATCACCTGGCTGAGGTAGTGCTTGTCAGTTTTCTCCATTGTGAAGAAACCCTTCTCCTCTGCATCCCTTTCCATACTGTGCCCTTTGGGAGGAAGTTACTCTGTATTGCCTACACTTAGGAGAGGGGAGTTATGGTCCACCTCCTAGACAGCAGAGTGTTACATAAATAATTTGGATTCTTCTGCATAAGAGATTTATGTCTCCTCTCCCTTTATTTATTTATTAAATCATTTATTTATATCAGTATGGAGTCATGGATATTTATTTTGTACTTTGGGCTCTAATCCAATACTATTTTATTTATTTGCTCAAATTGTTCTGGCTTTGCCCATTGGGAACTCTTATAGTTGGCTCCTGTATTCCCCTGAAATACCCCCAACAGTGGCTCTACTTTGTTCCTTTGAGTATTTCCTTATGTTCTGACCCTTCAGGATATGCCAGGCTCATCTTGTGTATTTCCTGTCCTCGTCTTAGAATTACCCATTTCTCTCAGTAGCCCTGGTTCCTTTTACTGAAGAATCATGTTAGAAACAAAGATTTTGATGATGACTATTCTTTTCTAAAGTGCAAAGGAAGATTCCCCTGCTCAGTTTGGTTTATCCCAGATTGAGCCAGTGCCACTTACCAGTGTTGGTTAGCTGACCCTCAGTCACCTGGCTTCTTACACATGTAAAATTTATAGGATCTTCCCCTCCCCCTTTCTTCCTATAAAATTGTTATTTTTTTAAGATTTTATTTATTTATTTGACAGACAGAGATCACAAGTAGGCAGAGAGGCAGGCAGAGAAAGAGAAGGAAGCAGGCTCCCTGCTGAGCAGAGAGCTGGATGCGAGGCTCGATCCCAGGACCCTGAGATCATGACCTGAGCTGAAGGCAGAGGTTTTAACCCACTAAGCCACCCAGGTGCCCCAAAATTGATATTTTTAAAACTTCTATTTGAAGAAAAGTTATTTTAAAAGTTTAGGAGGTTACCTGAGTATAGTGAATTAATGTGTAACTTTTGAGGAAACCTAAGGCAACAGGAAGAAAATTGGGCATTACCGAAACCATTTACATTTTCTGTCAAATAGAGCATCAGCTTGTTTCAGATTTCCTATAGAAAGCAGATACAAATCCATCCTACACTGATTGTATGGGGGCACTTTGACCTCATTAACATACAGATCCCTAGAATTATTCACTCTATAACACCTAAAAATGTTATGTTGAAAGTTAACCCGTTAAAACAAAATCAAGCAGTAAAAGGTCTAAAGAATAGTTCTTAAAACTATGAGAGATATAACATTAGATTAGCAGTATCATTTCTAGGAGTGCCTGGCTGGCTCAGTCAGTGGAGCCTATGACTCTTGATCTTTGTTTCTAACATGATTCTTCAGTAAAAGGAACCAGGGCTACTGAGAGAAATGGGTAATTCTAAGACGAGGACAGGAAATACACAAGATGAGCCTGGCATGTGGGGTGTAGAGATGACCTAAAAATAAAATGTTTTTTAAAAAAGATTTTACTTAAATATTTGGGAGAGAGAGTGAGATAACATGAGCAGAAGGGTAGGGCAGAGAGAGAGGGAGAAGAAGACTCCCTACTGAGCAGGAAGCCTGACGTGGGGCTCAATCCCAGGACCCTGGGATCATGACCTGAGCCAAAGACAGACACTAAACTGATGGAGCTACTAGGCCCTGTAAAAACAAAATCTTAAAAAAAAAAAAAAAAAAAAAAGGAAGAAGGAAAAATAAAGAAATATAAATTCTATTTCCGTGGTCTGTACCCATCATGGTGTATGCCATGGTATCTCACCATTTAACATACCTTGTCCCGTGAAGCCACCACAGACTTGTCATTTCTTATGTCAATCACCATAACGTCCTCCTTTTGCTCCAATCAGGCAAACAGCTTTGGATCTCTTTCCACCTGACCAGGCCCCTGTCACTTTTTCCATTTTCCCATCAGTTCTTCTCAGGGTATTGTCCAGTTGGTAGAGTCATCTTACTTATGATTTGCCAAACAGTCTCCTTTCCTTATTTTGGCATGCTCTCCGTTTCTACTTTATAGAGTTGAAGCAGATGAAAGACAATTAGGAAATACAGTCCCAGCAAGAATCTCCCATATTTTCCTTGATTCAAATTATAAAAGAAGGAAGCACAAAATGAAAATAGTATGTCCTACCTTCAATGAAATTTGGATCTCTTTCTTATCAGAAATTATGCAGGTTGAATCATGCATAAAGGAAAATAAATGGGCTTTTTTTAAAGATTTATTTATTTATTTATTTATTTATTTATTTATTTATTTGACAGAGATCACAAGCAGGCAGAGAGAGAGGAAGGGAAGCAGGCTCCCCACCGAACAGAGAGCCCAATGTGGGGCTCGATGCAGGGTTCCATCCCAGGATCCTGGAATCATGACCTGAGCTGAAGGCAGAGGCTTTAACCCATTGAGCCACCAAGGTGCCCCTATAATGGGTTTTATTTAATGTTGTGGAACTAGATTTGAATCCTGACCCAACCACTAGCTGACTGTGTGATCTTGGGCATATTAAACACCTCTCTGAGGCCAATTTTTCTTATCTATAAAATTAAAATAATAACATCCTATTTCATAGGTGGCTGCAAAGTTGATTTTTTAAGTCATATAGTAAATGTTAGTTCCTTCCCCCTTCTCCTTTCTAAGAAATTCTGTATGGGAGAGAATTTCTCACAAGCTACCCAATCTTTGGTACACTCTACAGTCAAGTATTTCCAGCCTGTAGCAGGAGTCCCAGGAACATAAAAAGCATCTGTTTTATGGCTGAGAAAACTTTGATCCCTAGACTGCAGTGACTTATCCAAAGTCAAGTCATCCTAGAAGACTAGGATGCTATTCCAGAAGTCTTCCAGTTCATTCATGGAATAATTACCAAAACTCTATCATGCAGCACATGCCATGCTAGGCACCAAGAATATAAAACCGGAAAAGGTATAGACTTCAGAATCTTCTAAGAGAGATGAACACAGACAACAAACCATATTATGATGTTATGTGTGCTAATATCCCTCCTGTCGAGGAAATTTAAGAGCCCAGGGCTGCGTCTGTACCAGAATATGAATATGAAAATCAACTGAAATAGGGCTGCAGAATGTTTCAGGTTGAATCATGATGTAAGGGAAGTGGCTTTTTTTTTAAAGATTTTATTTATTTATTTAACAGAGATCACAACAGGCAGAGAGGCGGGGGGGGGGGAGGAAGCAGGCTCCCTGCTGAGCAGAGAGCTGGATGCGAGGCTCGATCCCAGGACCCTGAGATCATGACCTGAGCTGAAGGCAGAGGCTTTAACCCACTGAGCCACCCAGGTGCCCCGGGAAGTGACTTTTTTACAGTTTTCCCTCACCCCAAAGCCTCATCCATTTGTCAACTCTTTCACCCAACAGGCCTTTATAGAAGACCCACTGTGTGTATGATGTCATTCATAGAACCAAGGATGTAGAGATGACACAATAAGATTTCTCCCTCAGAACTCAGGAATTGAAGAAAGGTAAGTTGACAGCTTTCTGGCCCTTTGACATGTGTATGTTTTGAGAAATCTTAGGAGTGGAGTGCCTGGGTGGTTCAGTTGGTTAAGTGTCTGACTCTTGATTTCAGCTCAGGGTCCTGAGATCAAGCCCCATGCGGGGCTCTGCACTCAGTGTAGAGCCTGCTTGAGATTCTCTCTCTCTCTCTCTCTCTCTCTCTCTCTTTCTCTCTTTCTCCCTTTCTGTCTCTCTGCCACTCTCTCTGCTCAACCTTTCTCTTTCGTTCTCAAAAAAAAAAAAAAAAAAAGGCAAGAAATCTTAGGAGTAATCTAAGCTTAAGTGTGATGTGTTAATGCAGGTACTTAAAGAAAATACAATAATGAGAACTTTATTATTTCTTGAAATTCAGGAGGAAAAGATGATTCTTGCAACTTGGTCAAGCTTCATATTTACTCGTTGGCTATCATGAATAAGCACTCTGAATTACCACGGTCAAGAATTGATTTCTAGGGTGCGTGGGTGGCTCAGTGGGTTAAAGCCTCTGCCTTCAGCTCAGGTCATGGTCTCAGGGTCCTGGGATCGAGTCCCGCATTGGACTCTCTGCTCAGGGGGGAGCCTGCTTCCCCTCTCTCTCTGTTGGCCTCTCTGCCTGCTTGTGATCTCTCTCTCTCTGTCAAAAAAAAAAAAAAAAGAATTTATTTCTAATGTACATCAACATCATTTCAGTTTATTTTCTTTCTTCCTTCTGCTCTTTCTTTCTTCCTTTCTTTCTTTCCTTCTTTCTTTTACAGTTGATTTTCAAACCTCAAATCTTTTCTGACCCTGAAAGAGAAATGATAACATTGACATATATACATATATGTATATGTGTGTGGGGGGGTGTCTAATACAGGTTGTATTTTATATATACAAATAATTTTTTCACCAAATCTTACTAACTCAATTAGTTTACCACTGTTAAAATGCAATTGCAAAGTTATCAAATTGATGTAACAACAAAATCGGTATCTATTAATGGGTTTTTTTGTTTGTTTTTCCTTGCATCTTCTAAACCATTTTCTCTTAAAATAAGTCAACTTCCCAAATGCTAGGGTGTTAGTGTCAGCACATAACAGAACTGATGGGCTAATCAATTTTTTGCTTTTTAACATTATCTGCAAGGCCTAGATAAACATTATTTATTCATTTTTATTTGGAACTAGCTCCGTGGAACTTTACTGAAGGGATACAAGATACTATTTTATCTCTATAAATATCTGCTGGTAGTGAGTATAGCATATAGGACAGAAGTGCTGCTTTCAAAGATTTATAATGACCTCAATTACAATACTTTAAAGAAAGGAAGTGGAGAGAATAATAAATATCCTATTGATGTCTTTCCTCCAAACCTTGTTAAGGTCTGTCTTCCCTAAAACATCTCCAATCTAGCATTGAGTCAGAAAGAAAAAGCCCATGTTCTTTCTCATAAATTCCCTTCTGCAATATCAAGAGGTCCACGATGGATGGATGGTAAAACTGTCAAAACAATTTGTGATAGGGAAAAAAAAAAAAAAAACCTTTTTAGAGCACAGTGTCTCCATACAGTATTTCTGCAGCCTAATCTGAAATTATCCATTCAAGTCATGATGCCTCTCTATCACAGCACACTCTAAGCATGGATCTTAGGCCATGCGATTTTTATATAGGACATGGTGTTTGTTAGAAATAATGTCTTTTCCAGGGAAGGTTGATCATGGGAAAATCTTTCTTAAGTAAACATTCCAGGGAATGGCAAAAATCTATCGCCTTGTGAAAAAGGTCTTTCCCTAAAGGTCAAATCTACTTTCACTATAAAGTGCAGGGAGTTATTTACATAGAGTAACACAAAAGTAGTGAGGTATGCAGTAGCTCTTTTTTTCCCCCCTTTAATTTATAAAGACAACGTTGCATGTGAAATCCATCCCTCTTCTTTTTTTTTAAGATTTTATTTTCAAGTAATCTCTACACACAATGTGGGGCTTGAATTCATGACCCTGAGATCAACAGTCACATGCTGCACTAACTGAACAAGTCAGGTGCCCCTGAAATGCATCCCTCTTGGGGCTTATATATAATTGCAAAATAATAAAACTGCTTTCAGATCAAACTCTATCAGAGATACTAGCACCACTGAAATGGAAGTATGAGTTACATCTCTCTTAACATACTAATCTCTCAACATATGCTGGTCATCTCAAAGCACTACAATACTTTTAGGGCTTCCTATTGTTAAAAGGAAAAGAAACACGGTGATGTTACTCATGTTCTTGTGTCTCCTTTCTTTTTGCATCTTGAACTCTCTTCTTATTATAGATTCTGGCTCAACATGCATTCCATTGAATATCTGGAGTAGATCAGAAAATACCCCAGAGAATTACAAGTGAAGGAAATACTTCATTGAGTTGTAGGTATCCTGAAGTACTCCACTGATCATAACCGTTATTGTAATTCTTTCCTTCATATTAGGGCAACAGAATAAGAGTTAAAGTAGAATAAAGTTGGCATCCTTCTGTGCCGGTTAACAGCATTTGGAAAGATTCATGCCTTACCCAGCAAGGCCTCCTACTCTGATTACTTATAAACCTATCTTTGAAGAGAAACTGCTGCCACAGATCATATGGTCTTTACAGCTTTGATTTTTTGGCTCCAAAACCAACAAGATGTTTTTTCTCATACTGAACTGTCTCATCATGCATCATAGCATGCCAGTGTGATAAGCTTGCTACTATGATTTTGTGATGTGAGCATGTGGGGGCCATATTTTATTTCTACTCTCAGAGCCCTCCCACCTCTGAAAAAATTGACAGCAATTGCTCAGTGACTTTTTGTTTCTTTCAAATGATCAGATGGTATGAGGTGCCTAGCTAGCTCAATTGGAAGAATATGTGATTCTTGATCTCAGAGTCATGAGTTCAAGCCCCATGTTGGGTGTAGAGATTACTACTAAAAAGAAATAAACTCAAATAATCAGATGTTATTTTTTTTTATTTTTAAAAAGATTTTATTTATTTATTTATTTATTTATTTATTTATTTGACAGACAGAGATCACAAGGAGGCAGAGAGGCAGGCAGAGAGAGAGGGAAAGCAGGCTCCCTGCTGAGCAGAGAGCCCTATGCAGGGCTCGATCCCATGACTCTGAGATCATGACCTGAGCTGAAGGCAGAGGCTTAACCCACTGAGGCACCCAGGCGCCCCGTCAAATAATCAGATGTTATATTGGAATTAAGTCAACCAACATACCTGCTGTGCCAGGTGTTCACATGGAGCCCTCTGAGCAGAGTGCAAGAGCTTTCCCACCCCAGGCCTGGGCCTCCACCCCTCTTTCAAAGTCACATTCCTATTGCTCAGTCTTGAGCCCTGACTGAGCCTCTCTTCTGTGTCTTTACACTCAAAGTCACATCTCCTCTTACCAGAGTCTTCCAGCCACCAGAGACTTAAATTCTATGGAAAGAGTAACCTGCCCAGGTTGAAACCAGGAGACTCAAGGGCTCCCAACCAACTTTAGGGTCAGCTAAACCCCCTTTCTACACACCCCTATAATTCTTGCTCAGTATGCAGCTGCAGTTTCTTTTGGTCATCTCTGTTCTGTCCGTCCTGCTCTAGGCTTCTCCCTCACACTCCTTTCCTGCCTCCCACTTTACTGGCTTCACCAGCCACCCAATCACTATCCCCCTCGCTGAAGAATGCTTCGCCAACAGGGTTCTACTTCTACCCCTCACCCTCCATTCAAGCAGGGTGGTTTCATATTCAGAGAGATGACTGTGTAACTCTGATCTCGATCACAAAAGCTCTTGGTTGATCACCAACTCTGTTTCCTCTTCTTCTTGGGCATCCCTCTCCTTTTCTCCCAGGCGCAGGGGTGTGGCCACGTGACAGAGTTCCAGCCAATGCAAAGGGGGCATAAGTGTGTGTGCCACTTTCTGGCATGGGCCACAAAAACCTTTCACACATGTTACAGGCTTTTCCCCCCTTTTGCTGAATAGAGCAGAGAATGTCAGGGTGGCCTTGGGACCCACTTGTAGAAGATGTCAGATGCACAAGTGAAAGCAGGGTAGAGTTCTTAAGTCACCACTTGCAGAAGAACTACCCTGTGAGGAATGTCCACATCAGCCTATTAGGTAAGTAAAAGTAAACTTTTGCTATGTGAAGCCACTGAGATTTTGAAGTATGATACAGCAGCTAGCCGCTGCCTTAGCTAACACCCCTCACCTCACATACCCTCTTGACTCCACATTAGCCACCCATGGTCACAATTTGCAAATGTCCCGCTTGACCTCAACCACTCTCTTGCCAGTATCTTCAATTCCTTTTATGTTTTTCTTCCACCAAACTCATCTGGAAAAATCCTCTACCCTGTTTGAGTCTAGATATCCTTTTCCGCCTTTCTACTCAGAGGGTTGGTGTGGCTGAAGGAAACCACCCTACTATGCCACTTGTTTCATGGGCAGAAGCCCGCTGGGGTCCTGCTCTGTTTTCTTAGTCCCCTCTCCTGTGCTGTGCCCTCCTCAAAGCTCTGACTCAGGCCCCACCCCACGCCACCAGTGCCCTACCAAGCTCACACAGCATCTTCCTCCCATCTCTCCCTCCCCCTCAGGATCACCTCACTGCTTCCCATCTCAGGCCGGTTCCATCACTGATGCTCTCTTTCCTCCAGCCTCTAGACACTATCCCTTTTCTGTAGATTCAAAGATTCCTACTCCATGTGTTCCTCCCTGTTAGACTGAGCACACTCTCCCAGCCTTGCTCCTGGTCCCACCATTTACCATTTTGCTTTCTCCTTCCCTTCACTCCTGAAAGAGTGCCACCCTTTACACCTGCCCTTCCTCCCCCCACACTTCTGCCCAGAGACATCTGCCTTCATTGCATCAGTGGGACTGTTCTCATTGAGATCACCGGTGACCATGTGTTAAGTCCAGTGGACACTTTTCAATTCTTGTCTTATTTGACCCTTCAGCAGCATCCCACAGCACTAGCCATTTCCTCCCCTTACAACAATCTTTTCCATTGATTTCAGTGACTTATTCTTCTAGGTTTCCTTCTACTTCCCCCGGCTATACCTTTTCTATTTATGTCCCCATTTAGCATCTTCTTTCCTTAAATGTTTCTCAGTTTGTTTGTTTTGTTTTGTTTTGCCTTAGGCATTCTCATGTCTCTATACACACACTCCCTGGGCAATCTTAGCCACTGCCTTATCTTTAATGATTTTTTTATCTGATGGTTCCCAAGTGAATATATCCATCCTCGATTCTCTTAAAATAGGGAATTGTCCTTGTCCATTCCAGCTGCTATAATGAAAATACCATAACTGGGTGGCTTACAGACAAGCACTTATTTCTCACAGTTCTGGAGGCAGGAAGTCCAAGATCAAGGCACCAGTGAACTCTGTCACAAAACTCTGTGAGCACCTACTTTCTGGTTCATAGACAGCCATCTTCTCACTGTGTCCTCACATGGCAGTAGGGGCAAGGGAACTCTCTGGGGTCGTTTTTATAAGAGAAACATCCCATTCATGAGGGCTCTGCCCTCATGAACTAATTACCTCCCAAAGACTCCATTTCCAAATACCATCAAATATCATCATTCCAACCTATGAATTCTGAGGGACACTCAGTCTATAGCAGCATTCATATATAAAACTTCATATTGAACATCTGTCTCCACTTAGATGTGCCCTGGCTCTTTAATCTCAAATTTTCCAAAGCTAAATTCATGATCAACACTTTCTATGCTCCAAAGCCTTTCTTCTGCTATATTTATCCTAGCAAAAGGCATCTCTATCACTCAGGAGCCTGAGACCAGAAATTCAGGAAACAACTGTGACCCTTTTCTCTACTTCAACCCCCATATCAATCCATCAGTAGGTTTTATAGAGTCTCCCCTTAAAAGACTCTTGGGTCTGTTCACCTATTTCAACTTCCACTGCCACTACTCTAGTCTGGGTCACCATTATGTCCTGTCCTGAGTAGCCCAGTAGCTCTCTATCTAGCCTCAGGGCTCTCATTTCCCCCCTTATTAATTAATCCATTATTCACATGGATAGAGTGATCTATGTCTCAAAGGTGAACAGGATTATCTGCTATCCCTACTTAGAATATTTTGCTGATATCCTCCTTCCCTTAGGAACATAGTGAGTTCCTAGACTGTACCTCAAATGTAGGGAAGTGGAATCTATCAGAAAAAATCATTAAAATTTTATGTTAACACTTAACCAGGAATGCTTGCTAAATTTACAGCTTCTTGGACTCCCTCACCTGAAGTATCTAGTTCAGTGAGCCTGAGAGGGTTCCTAGAACTCTGCAGTTTTTTTGGGGGGGGGTTGTTTTGTTTTTTGTTTTTAATTCCAGTATAGTTAACATACAGTGTTTATACTAGTTTCAGGAGTACAATAGAGTGGTCCAACAATTCTCTACATTGCTCAGTGTTCGTTAAATTACATGTACTCTTAATTACCTTCACCTGTTTCCCCCACCCCACTCCATTCAATTCCCCTCTAGTAACCATCACTTTGTTTTCTGTAGTTAAGGGTCTATTTCTTGGTTTGTCTCTTTTATTTTTTTGTTCATTTGTTTTGTTTCTTAAATTCCATATATGGGTGGGGGCGGCTGGGTGGCTCAGTCGGTTAAGTGGCTGCCTTTGGCTCAGGTCATGATCCCAGGGTCCTGGGACTGAGCCCCACATCGGACTCCCTGTTCAGCAGAGAGCCTGCTTCTCCCTCTCCCTCTACCCACTTGTGCTCTCTATCTGTCAGATAAATAAAAACCCTTTTTTTAAAAATCCACACATGGGTAAAATCATATGGTATTTGTCTTTCTCTGACTGACTTACTTTGATTAGCATTATACTTTCTAGTTCTATCCATGCTGTTGTAAATGGCAAGATTTCATTCTTTTTTGTGGTTGAATAATATGCCACTGTATCTATATACCACCTCTTCTTTATCCATTTATCAATTGGTAGACACTTAGGCTCGTCCATAGTTTGACTATTATAAATAATGCGCAAAAAATACAGGGGTGCATGTATCCCTTTGAATTAGTATTTTTTTATTCCTTAGGAAAATACCCAGTAGTATGATTCCTGGACCATAGGGTAGTTCTACTTTTAACTTTTTGGGAATCTCCATACTGTTTTCCACAGTGGCTGCACCAGTTCTCATTCCCACCAACAGTGAAAGAGGATTCCCCTTTCTTTGCATCCTCACCAATATCTGTTGTTTCTTGTGTTTTTGATTTTAGCCATTCTGACAGGTGTGAGGTCATACCTCATTGTAGTTTTGATTTGTATTTCTCTGATGATCAGGGATGTTGAGCATCTTTTCATGTGTCTGTTAACCATCTGGATGTCTTCCTTGGAAAGTGTCTATTCATGTCTTCTGCCCATTTTTAAATTGGATAATTTGTTTTGGGGGTATTGAGTTTTATAAGTTCTTTAAATATTTTAGACACTAACCTTTTGTTGGACATATCATTTGCAAATATCTTCTCCCATTCAGGTTGTCTTTTAGTTTTGTTGATGGTTTCTGATTGTTTCCTTTAGCTGTGCAGAAACTTTTTATTTTGAATAAGATAAAATTAAGAGGTAGGCAAACCGTAAGAGATTCTGAACTCTAGGAAACAAACAGAGAATTGCTGGAGGGGAGGTGTGTGGGTAGGAGGGATAACTGGGTGTTGGACATTAAGGAGGGCACTTGATGTAATAAGCTCTGGGTGTTAAATGCAACTGAGGAATCACTAAATTCTACCTCTGAAACTAATTTTTTTAAAAAGGGAGCTTTTTTTTATGTAGTCACAATAGTTTCTTTTTTCAATTTCTCTTGGCTCTGGAGACATATCTAGAAAATGACATTGCAATGGCTGATGTCAGAGAGGTTACTGCCTGTGCTTTCTTTAAGGATTTTTATGGTTTCAGGTCTGACATTTAGGTCTTGAATCCATTTTGAGTTTATTTTTGTGTATGGTGAAAGAAAGTAGTCCAGTTTCATTGTTTTGTATGTAGCTATCCTGTTTTCTCAATACTTTTTGTTAAAGAGAACATCTTTTTCCCATTGGATATTCTTTCTTCTTTTGTTGAACATGAATTGATCATATAGTTATGGGTTTATTTCTGAATTTTCTGTTCTATTCCACTGACCAATGTGTCTGTTTTTATGCCAGTACCATACTGTTTTAATTACTACAGCTTTGTAATAGAACTTGAAATCTGGAACTGTGATACCTCCAGCTTTGTTTTTCTTTTTCAAGATTGCTTTGGCTATTCAGTGTCATTTGTGGTTCCGTACACATTTTAGGATTATTTGTTGTAGCTCTGTGAAATATGCTGTTGGTATTTTGGTAGGGATTTTGTTGACTCTGTAGATTGCTTTGGGTAGTATGGACACTTTAACAGTGTTTGTTCTCCCAATCCCTGAATATGGAACAACTTTCCATTTGTTATTTTGAATTTCTTTCATCAGTGTTTTGTAGTTTTCAGAATACAGGTCTTTCTCCTCCTTGGTTAAGTTCATTCCTAGGTATTTTATTATTTTTGGTGTAATTGTCAGTGGGATTGTTTTCTTAATTTTTCCTTCTTCTACTTTATTTTAATATATAGAAATGCAATAAATTTCTGTATATTGACTGTGTATCCTGTGACTTTACTGAATTCATTTATCAGTTCTAGTAATTTTTTGGTGGAGTCTTGAAGGTTTTCTGCGTATAGTATCATGTAACCTGCAAATACTGTGAATTTTACTTCTTCCTTCCCAATTTGGATGTCTTTTATTTCTTTTTCTTGTCTGATTGCTGTGGCTAGGATTTCCAGTACTATGTTGAATAAAAGCAGTGAGAGTGGACATCCTTGTCTTATCCCCGATCTTAGGGGGAAAGCTTTCAATTTTTCACCATTGAGTATGATGTTTGCTGTGGGGTTTTCCTATATGGCCTTTATTTTATTGAAATATGTTCCCTCCAAACTTACTTTTTTGAGGGTTTTTATCATGAATGGATGCTGTACTTTCATCAAATGCTTTTTCTAGATCTATTGAAATGATGATATGTTTTTTATTGTTTCTCTTGTTGATGTGATGTATCACGTTGAACAGTTTGTGAATATCGAACCACTCTTGCACCCAGGAATAAATCCCACTTGATCATGGTGTCTGATTTTTTTTTTTAATGTATTGTTGGATTCAGTTTGCTGTTAAGGATTTTTGCATCTATGTTCATCAGAGACATTTGCCTGAATTCTGGTCCTGGACTTTTGTTTGTTGGGAGATCTTTGATTACTGATTCAATTTCATTGCTGATAATCAGTCTGTTCAAATTTTTTATTTCTTCTTGACTCAGTTTTGGTAGGTTATGTTTCTAGGAATTGATCCATTTCACCAAGTTGCCCAATTCATTGGCATATAATTTTTCATAACATTCTCTTATAACTCTTCATATTTCTGTGGTATAGGGTGTTCTCCTCTTTCTGATTTTATTTGAGTCTTCCATCTTTTTTCCTCTTTCTTTCTTTTTTTAAAATATTTTATTTATTCATTTTTTTAAAAATATTTTATTTATTTTTTTCACAGACAGAGATCACAAGTTTACACCACAACCAGTGCTCCATGCAATGCGTGCCCTCCATAATACCCACCACCAGGCTCCCCCAACCTCCCACCCCCGCCCCTTCAAAACCCTCAGGTTATTTTTCAGAGTCCATAGTCTCTCATGGTTCATCTCCCCCCCAATTTCCCTCAACACCCTTCTCCTCTCCATCTCCCCATGTCCTCCGTGTTATTTGTTATGCTCCGCAAATAAGTGAAACCAT